>VWZT01016008.1:50577-94201 GCA_013397055.1 Pachycephala philippinensis
CAGGAAGGCCAATGGCATCCTAGCTTGGATCAGCAGTAGTGTGGCCAGCAGGAACAGGGCAGTGACTGTCCCTCTGTACTGGGCACTGGTGAGGCTGCAGCTGCACCTGTGGCCAGTTCTGGGGCACTCACTGCGAGAAAGACACTGAGCAGCTGGAGCATGTCCAGAGAGAAGGGCAATGGAGCTGGTGAAGGGTCTGGAGCACAAGTTACGAGGAACAGCTGAGGGAACTGGGGTTGTTTAGCCTGGAGAAAAGGAGGCTCAGGGGAGACCTTACCACTCTCACAACTGCCTGAACAGAGGCTGTAGCCAGGTGGGGGTTGGTCTCTTCTCCCAGGCAGCCAGCAACAGGACAAGGGGAAATGGCCTCAAGCTGTGCCGGGGGAGGTTTAGGTTGAAAGTCAGGAACATTTTTTTTACTGAAGGGGAAGTTAAGCATTGGAACAGGCTGCGCAGAGAAATGATGGAGTCACCAGCCCAGGAAGTGTTCAAGAAATGACTGGATGTGGCACTTAGTGCCATGGTCTAGTTGACAAGGTGATGATTGATCGAAGATCTTCTCCAACCTTAATGATTCTAAGTGATTTTGTCTTCCACGTATGTCCCAAAGGGACCTAAGCTTACAACTTCTGCAGTGTGTTATTTGTCTGTGTTCATAAATAAATATATAAAGGAAAAAATAACATATTCATTACAGTATATATATTGGCTCCTTCTGTGCCTTCCTATAGTCAATTTACCCTTATAAATCAAACTATGAACTGTTTCCAGGTTGTGCTGATTTTCAGGCAAACTGTATTAATTGGATATTTTGATTGTCGTTCTGTGCCTTTTTCTCCTCTTTCAGAACATTAATGTGGATGCAAGTACAAACACTATTCCATCGGGAATTCCTCGAGAGCCGCTACCAGTTTCTTCTACATTGCCCAGGACCTTTGAAAGGTCTCCTTCACCACCCCAGCCGACTGAGTAAGCAGTTAATTACATGGGTATAATTATTCTGCTCTGAATCACATTTACATTTTCTTTCATCAGGCAGAACAATGTAAATAGCTATTAAAATCTTAATCAATGGAAGAAGTAATATTTTGTTGTATTTTTAGTAAAGGCAATAAAGCCTAATTTCTGAACAACATCATAATAGTGATTCAATCATAATAGTCATTTAGCAGAAGAAAATTTAGTGTCATGGTTTAGTTTTTGTGAGTAGAAGTTTAATGAATACCTTACTGTGTTGTATTTAGATAGCTTTGAAACAGAGGGAGCAAACCCACAGCCCTGTGGGCAGTGCTGATGTCCATACCATAAAGAAAGTTTTTTGGTAACACGTTATTTGGAACCTGCATATCAAATAACTGAGTAACTAAGTGCTATCGGAACATCACAAATTACGAGTAGTGTCATATTGCACAGGAATATATTTTTTCTATTTTTGATAGCATTTTTGAATGCAATGCTAATCATAATGTGCTAGGCAAATTACAGCTGTAACTATTTATAGTCAAACTTTTTAGACCTATTACTAAAGCATTCATCTATCCTGAAGTTTCACTTTTCATGAGCCTTGCTTCCTGCTGGATGCTTACAGGGACTCCAAAGTTGTGGATAAGCAGCAGAGAGAGACACAGAGTACAGAAAGACTTTCTTCTTCCACACTGAGTACTGCATGTAAATCAGTACAAGTCAATGGGGCTGCCATAGTAAGTGACCTTATTACTTCACTTTTTCCAGTTTGCATTTGACAGAATATTTATTGCTACCCAGTGTTGCTTAATCATGTGAGCCCAGCATCCTAGAATTTGTCCAGCAGCTTTAAATTTGCTTATTGGTGGCTTCATGATTACTTGCATGATAGAATTATGCAATTAACAGTGGAAAAGATACCTCCTTATCTGAATTCTCTTCTTGGTAGTATCCTTGAGGTAGAAGTATTAATACATATGTTGACATTGAAACCAGACTATTTATTGTGTTTCTGCTGGTTTAGAGTTTGAAAGGGAAGTATTTTGCCCTATGCCAGTACGCCATTTTTCTGGCATACTCTCTTACATTTTACCTTTTCTTCAGCTTTATTGTCTGTAGAGCTCCTGTAAACTTCATACTCAAGCCCTCATCTGCGTATTTTACTGCAGTAGTCTTTTGGAACAAGAGCTTAACCCTTTTTCGTTTGTAAAAGTAATTTTTTTTTCTCAGGATGCTTTGTTTAACTCTGTCCTGTTTGCTTCTGATTTCCCAGGAACTGCGAAAACCTAGTTATGCGGAAATTTGCCAGAGAACAACTAAGGATCCTCCTACATTGCAACCCCAGAAAGAACAGAAGCCAAACACTGTAGCATGTGGGAAAGAAGAAAGAAAGCCCACAGAAACAATAGAGAAAAACAGAGAACCTCCTCCTGCAAAGTCACATCCTGGACAACCCAAAGACCAGAGGAGACAGTCAGGACGCAGATCGTCCCCTCCAGCCATTGGCAAACGCTTAAATAAAGAACAGAGTACCCCTCCAAAATCTCCTCAGTGAAAATAACACCTGGGAGGGATTTGAGAAGAGGTCTGCTTCCCACAAATTAAACCCATGTTCCCACTAAGATACCTGAGAATGAGTTGCTGGTTAGGAGCTTGCAGTGATACAAGGCATGTAACAATGCCTGCAAGTTATTTTTCTGTGAAATACTTTTTCCCCTCTTGAACAAACATTCTATTTTTCTGGGTATTTCTGGATAGTTGTTCTAAACCTTACATTTAGATTGGTGCTTAATTGGAGGTGAAGCTTAGTGTGATTTTTTTTTTTTCAAGGTGTAAAATATTTGTCTTTAAAAAAATCAACTTTTTATTAAGCCTCTCTGTGGCTGTGTGAGTGCAAGCTCTGTATAGTGAGTTTTTTCTAAACTGTTAAGCAGAAACGTGCTGCTGCAATATTTTTAATAAACTGGTCTGCAAGTACATATCTAAAGTGTCCAAAAGACTGATAACGGCAGCTAGTGTGTAGGGTGCAAGGAAGTAGATATATTTTACAAATTAGTATGTGACCTTGAAGATTTTTTTTTTATTGGGCTGCTGTACTAAGTGTCAGCAAATGAACTTGCACTTTTAGGTTAAATGAGTAGCTGTTTCTAGCATTTTTAAAAACTTAGTCTTTTTTTGATGTTTTGCACACACAAAAATAATTCTACAGGGCACCATAGCAGTCTTTCTGAAATATTTCCTTTTTTGACTTACTGCAAGCAAGTAACCATCTTCTCACTCCAGAATAAAACTGATGTTATAATTTGCAAATACAAAGCACATTGTGAATAGAAAGAATCAAGTCTGTGAGCTTCTATGGTGGCGAAGCCTGTTAGTGGATGTTATCAGGAGAAAGCAGAGTAGCCTTCTTGTGATAACCTTAGCTTCCCTGTGCTTGTAAGGGAGTTAACTGAGTCAGCGCTGTATATTCTGGTTACCCCTGTGCTCTGTGTAGACTTTTTTTTAAATCTCTGCCCCAAGTGCTCTTTGAAAGAGTTCATATCTTAGTCAGCCTTGTGTTGACATCTTCCTGTAACTACAAGCATTGGCATACGGATTTAAATTTTTCAAGCCGTGAGATAATGGTGTTTGTTTTGTGTGGTGGAGGAAGAGATCCCTGATATTTACCTCTGGGATGAGGTTTCTCACACTTATTTACTTTAGAAGTGATGCGCTTTCTGAAGGACAAGGATGCACTAAATTAGCAAGTTTCTAATAAAGTTGAATATAAATTATTTCTGTTTTAAAATGCCTAAAGCTTTTCTTTAAGTGTTTAAACTGCAGGAAGTTCAGACAAACTCGTTCCTGCTGACTATGACAGTACAGTTTATTCCACAAAAATGTTTATTTAAACAACTGATTTTTTTAAAGAATTATTTCCATCCAATATTTAAAGACTTGAATTTTATTTAAACTTGAAAATGACTTTGCCTTAACTTTTGTACAAGACAGCTTAGAGTTAATGAGGTCTGACCCCGTGGAGGGTTAGCATGAATGGAATACAGAATTACTCAGTTACAGTATGTATCTATTGTCACTGGTCTTACTGGGTAAACATACTGTAGTACAGGAACTAGCAGCAGTTTTTGTAATATACCATAAAGATCCTAAACAGTTGATCTTTTTCAGATTGTTGAAAAACCTGTAAATGCAAATAGTCAATACTGTATTAAATATGTGCACTTGGAAGTGTGTGCTTTGCTTGTACAGTTGTAAATAATCAGAACATATAAAAAGGTACCCTAAAGAAAAAAATCTGATAAAAATTATTGATATTATAAATGTTGCTGTTGAGCTGGATGTAGATAAACTAAATGTTGTGGTTTGAATATTACTTTAATTTGTTGTTTTTTCTTTTTCTTATTTTATTCTGGTGTGTTGAACTGACTCTGCCTCTTCACTGCAAAAGGGAAATGGAACGAAAGTCTTATTTGAAAGCCCTCAAATGTTTTCCTAAAGTCCCTTTAAAACCAAACAATTTAACCAATTCAAAAGTGTTCTGCAATGTAAATAATGAATTTCAGCAGTCAAACTGTAATTTTTAAGTCATTAATAAAAATCAAGTTTAATTGGGGAAAAACTTGGCTGCTGCAAAAATATACACTGAAGCTTACTTGTCTGCTTTCAAGAGTATCAGTGCATGGTTCATAGAACTGTAAAGTAACTATAGAAGTTGACTCCTGATAAATTTCCTATTACAAGCATCAATTGGTAACTAGTTGACATTGTAAATCCAGCCTGTTGTATGCTGCAGAATTGGTCAAAATAGGGCACGTGGAGTCTGTTGATTTTTCTTGTTTAAAAAGCGCACTTTGTGAATGCTGTGGGAGGAGATAGGACCCCGACACCATCACCAAAACTGCTCAACTACTTCTGTCATTGGATTTTTTTATCCCCTTCTCCTTTCCCCAGCGGCAGTGAAAGCGGTAGCTAGATTTGTGTATGGTTAAGGCCAGCTGTATGATTCATTTTGTTTGTCTGCTGCAAGTGAAAGGCTTTACCAGCTGCAAACAGTGGCAAGTGGTCCCTGTGAGCTGTGAGCGGCTCGTCCTGGTGCTCAGCTGGTACCTGAGGTGATCTGTTGAGACCAGCAGGATGTGTTGTGCTGTTCTAATGTATTCTGCTGCCATTTGTGATAGGTCAATACACTGTAATTACTGCTTACCCAGCAACAGTCCGTTGCATCTAAAGTTTAAACCTTCCTCTCATGTGGTTTTATAGCTTTTTAAAAAAAAAAGTGACACGCCAAATCGCTGTGTAATATACAATACAGCTTCTCCTTACTGTATTTTACTTCGAGATTTATTTCTTTTTCCCCCCACTCAGTGACAAAATGGAGTTTTCGGAGTAGAGTTGTGAAGTTGCATGCAGACTGTTGCTACGATACAGAGAGGGATTAAAAACGTGGCTTTTAAAATGAAAAAACCTCCCAAAAGCAGTAGCTGAGCTAAAGGTTCAGGGATACTGTAATTAAAATTGGCATTTCACCCTGTTAGAACTGTGTGGTGATGCTTTTCAGTGTGAAAACAACTCAAAAATGAGGTCTGAGATTCTTCCATGAATTAAAAAAAAAAACCTAAGGTTGCTTTCAAAACTGAATGTAGTTTCAGATCAGCCCCCCACCATGACACTGTCACTTAAGAAATGTGTGAGCAGTGGCAGATTTTTTATGTTGCTGCGTTATCCTTCAGAGCCTTGAGCCGATGGCATGGAAAGGCCCTTGTTGGAGCGTGGTGCAGTGTATCAGGAGCAACAGCTGACTGTAATGGTGCACACCTATCTCTGTATCTCCTTCAGCTACAGGTAGGGGTTTCTGTGCTTTGTAACCTATTACACTAATAGCAGCAGACAATCCAGGATTTCTAAGGAGACCTAACAGCTGCCAATTCACGAAATAGAAGTGTAATATGGGAGCCTTTTTGAGGGTTTTTGTTTTTGTTCTTCTTCCATTAAGACTGGAATCAAGCTTACATGTAAACTATCAGTAATTTAAGTTTCCTTTTGTGTCATAAAATGTAAAACTGTCTAATTTGAAAAAAAATATGTAGGTTATGAAAAATAAAGATTTAGGCACTGTTGAATTCCTGATTTTTTTAATTAAACATTTCTTCAGCAGTATTTTTCATTACCTTTTGTCTTGTGCTCCCATTTTTGGAAATTGTATATTTCTAATTTTGGGAAAAAAATCCTTTGCTCTCCTGTTCAACATAGCTCTTGTAACTATCACCTAAGGCTCTGTATCAGCAGCAAGAACCCCTGTGACAGATCTCTGAAGGCTGCGGTGTCTTTCTCTATTAGGTAACTATGACTGGTTAACTTTTTTAAAGCAAACACGAAAGCTGATGTGTTGTTTACTGGAGGTTCTATTCGTTACTCATTTCATCAATTTATTAGATAAGGTTTTGACTTGGTCTTAAATATGGATTTTAATATTTGGGTTGGTGCTTTGGTTGCATGGTGCGTGAATCTGGAGATCTCCTGGGATTGTTTTTGGCTTTAGCTGGTTTTAGAAGTTATTCTGGTCTTTCATCTAGGAAAGATTCTGGGGTATCCTCTGTCTACATAGAAGAATATTTTGGAAATACTTCAAAACACCCCTCCCCCATGTTTTTTTCTTTTTTTTTTTATGTTTTGTTGAGGTTTTTCTCTTATGCAGCTATATCTGACCAGTTACAGCAATGGATGTAAGCATGGAAGTATTAACAATTGCTGTTTAAATGCATCTTGGGAAGTATTGCAGTATTACTCCTCAGGCTGATTGTTCTGTAAGCTCTTGTGCGCGTTAGACTGTTACTGCTCCTATTTCCCTACTACTGTCTGCTCAGCAGAGCAGGCCACCACAGGAATACCAGCCTACACTGGCACTCTGAGCACCTCCAGGCTGGAAAATTCACTTAACCATTGGGCTCTGGTGGTGACCTGGGCTACAAGTAGTTACGGCCAGCCAATTTTCGCTTGAACATTATCCTGAACAGTATCCTGTTCTGCCCTTGGGACAAAGTTTTCTACCACTTAATGTGTAAAAATGCATGGAAATTTGTCAGCAATGTTGCCATAATTCTAGTGTGGCTTTGGGGAGCCAGCCCAGCTTTGACAGAAGTTGGGGATCTATTTGTTTGCACAACAAAATGGGGTGGTGTCCCCTTTGTGCTGGTTTTCCTCAATAAAATCTGATGTTCAGTGATGGCTGCAGCAATGTTCATGCTGAACACATGGTTTTGTGTCCTCCTGGGCATGATGAGAAAGAGTGAATGTAGAAAATTATGTGCAATTTAAGCATCCAAAGGTTACTTATTGTCACAGAAACTGTGATTCATTACGCTTTCATCCTAAGGCTTCTTTAGAAAATAAGATTTCATGAAGTTTTAAGTTTTCTAATATGCTTTTACTTCACAAACCTTTAAGTTAAAACCACCTGTTCCGGTATTGCTGAGCTTTTACGACTGCAATCATTTAAGTCAGGGAGTGATTGAATTTCAAATTTTGTTGGTGTATAGATGAAAGCGACGTTATGCACTTCATCTCTGCTTTTGAGAGAATAAGCTCTGTAACAGCCTGGTGCCATCTGCTTATGGTAGCTCAGTTACTGCAGCCTCCACTCATCATGGATATGCATCTTGGCAGATATTTCAATGCCCAACATAAATTGATCAGGTAGAAATGTAACTCCTGTGGAAGTGGCACATGGAACACAGTTCCTGAGCCGTTGCGCCAAATAAGCACAGAAATGCTGCAAAAAGGCTGCCTGGCCTCAGCTGTGCCATCCGTCCTGCCTGTGTGCTCCCTCACATCTGCGTGCTGAAAAGTACCCGAGAAAGAGGAGGGCTTGGAATAGGCCAGAAGGTGTTGTTATACCAGCAGTGGAGGGGAGGAAGGAGCAGGAGTACAGCTGATGCCCAGAGAAGACTGGTGAGGTGATGGTCCTGGCCAGGAGCACTCTATTACCATCAGCCAAAGTAAAGTGAGTGCTGGTACAATTGCCTTATGACAAATGGAAGGCAAAAATCTTGGCTTAAATGTTGCCTCACTCCCTCCAGCATATGTGGCTCCAGTCATCAAGCTTGGTCATTTTTGAGCTGCCTTCTCCCAATGAGAGGAAAAAAGGTCCAGTTTCTGCTTTAGTGTTTTTGGCTATTATGTACAAGCTGTAAATGTGCTACATCTTAAATCTCTCTCATGATAGATTAAAGGTCTTCGTGCATCTTGTGACAACTGGTTTGGGAACAGTTCACTGTTTTGCAAAATGGAGGGCAAAAGGGGTGGGTATATGCTGGGCAAGGGAGTCAAAGATAAAATCACTCCCTAATTTATCTTAATTCCCGTCAGTTTGAAGAGCAAATTGCTCTGTGTGCTTGTGTTATGCACGTGGGGTGTGGAAGCCATCCTGCAGCCTGATGGCTTCACATCCCATTTGCTGGAGGCAGGCAGCGTCTGCAGAGCAGTAAATCTACCGTGGCTAAGGGTGCTCCGAGGAAGGAGGGATAAATGTAAGGATTTAGAGTTGTAAAACATGCCAAAGCTGGGCAGATCTAAGAAGTCTGCATGGGTGGAATTACTGATACAGTGAAATGTGTCTAATGTCTTCCAAAACAAAGTCACATGCACGCTCTCCCTGCAGCTTGAGTTGTCAGCCCAGGTAGAAGAGTGAGTAAGATTCAGCAGGTCCAGCCTGTCATCTCCAAGGCTGGGGTGTTTTCCAGGAACCCACAGTTCACAGGTCGTGGCTCACACCAGAAACCTCCATCACTTTTGCTCTTCTGTCTCTGACTCCCGTGTACTTAGCTCAGGTTCAGGGTGTCAGCATGAAACGGAGAGGGCTCTGCACAGCAGTGGCTCGCAGCCCCCACAAGCCAGCCCTGTGTGGGGTGGGAGGCAGCTGATGCCTCCTCAGCAGGAGGGCAGCAGGATGCACTTTGTGATGGGAACAAAGGTGGGCAGTTAAATAAACTCGGGGCAGGGGGAGAAGGCCTTTTTTGTAAATGGAACTTCTTGGGATCCGCGGTGTCTGTGGCTGGCCTGACCTACACAGTCTCTTACTCAAGGATCTTGTTCGCCTTTAGAAATGGAATGTGTAAAATTCATAGTCATTTTCCCTCTTCTGGTATATTCTCCTTTTCATCTCTAATGATTCAGTGCCCTCTATTCTTGGGAGCTGCATCGCTTTTGGTAGGTGGCAGATCCCTGCTCCTAAGAATTGCGCCTGTTTTCAGAAATACAATAGACTCAGCAATTTGAAGCATTTCAGTTTGCTGGAGTTTTATGTTTTGTCCCACTCATCAAAGCAAATTTGGTACTCAGAGGAGGATTATCTAGGTATGTGTCCAAAACTATACAATAAATTCAAAAAAGTATGCTCTGTCTTTGAATATTTATAATTGTTGCTGGGTTTATGGTGTTTGTCTGATATTTTCTTCATTTCGACGTTTGCTGGAGTCAGGGTCCTTCCTGCATACTGGCAGTGTGTCCATCTCCTCTGGGACAACTCCTGCTGGTGCTGAGGGAGGATTCCTGCCTTGAAGCTGTGGCAAATAAGTGCTGGAGAGACCTGTTGAGTCAGAGAGTGGACACTGAAGTGACAGATTTGCTAGAGTGATTTTCTCAGTGGGTTTTACTGCTTGAACTGCCAAACAAATGCTTCCTTGGTAGCAAAATCCGTTTCAGATAAACCTTTGTATTTTACTTTTCATTTGAACTAGTGATTCCCATGGAGACTGAAGCTCAGCCGTGCTGGCTGCCATCCTGACTGTTGATCCATGCTTTCATCCCAGCCTAGGAAATCTGAAGGCAGCCACACTGGTTGGACACATGGAAGTTATGTGCTGGATCCAATGTACACTGAGCTTGAAAATTAAAAAAAAAAGGCAAGATATGTTCTGTGGGACTCTTTTTTAGTTCTGACATGGAAAAGGGGATATAGGTACCGCAAGTGGTTCTGGAATGGGAAGGCAGGGAAGTACAGCAGAGCTGGACTTGGTAACACATCTCATGCTGGCAGCACACCTCATGCTTCACTGTTCAGCCTGAGCAGGTGCTGCTGTCTCAGTGGTTCTGACAGCCCATGAGCAGCAGACATTAGCATTGATTTGGTGGGAAAAGTCACTACTTTGTTTCTGCATCAAATTATGTAGAATTGCCTGAAATCAGGTGTACAATCCCATTTTCTTGTAATTTCAAGCTGTAATTTCTGTTGAAGGTTGCTCTTTAACTGTAAGGGGATGAGTTGCTGATTATCTACTGTATTGCTGGCCATGGTTTATCAAAGATTGGTTTTGTTGGATGTTGTAGACCTGGTGACCTCTACAAGGCTGGAAAATGGGCCAATGGAAATCTTCCAAAGTCCAACAAAGGGAAATGCCAAATCCTGCACCTCCTGGTGCAGGAACAACCCCATGTACAAGCTGGGGTGGTGGAAAACAGCTGGAAAAAGCTTTGTAGAAAAGGATCTGGGGGCGCTGGGTGGGCAGCAAGTTGGACATGAGACAGCAATCTGCCCTTAGAGTACAGGAGGGCAGTGGCATCCCGGGCAGCCCTCGGTGAAACACTGCCAGCAGGTCAGGGGACAGTGATCCTCCTCTGCTCAGCACTGGTGAGGCCACACCTGGGCTGCTGGGTCCAGCACTGGGCTCCCCTGTCCAAAAAAAATCATGGACACATTGGAGTGAGTGCAGTGATGATCTGTCACACAAGGAGAGTGTGAGAGCTGGGACTGCTCATCCTGGAGAAGAGACGGTTCAGGGAGATCTTGTCCGTGTGTACAAACACCTGGTGGGGGAGGAAAGATGATGGAGATACATTCTTCCCAGTGGTGCTTGGTGGTAGGACAAGAGACTGTGCACAAACTGGAACACGGAATTCTGTTCAGGCAGACAAACCCCTTTGGTTTTTCTAAGGAACACTGGTGTGGGTTGCCTAGAGAGGTTGTCTCCTTTTGTGGAGAAACTTATTCTCACCAGAGACAGCCTCACCTGATCCACAGCCACCTTCAGGTGTTTGGCAGCATTTCCAGGGACATCTAAATGTTTTCTGACTGGATTCCAGTTCTCTGAGAATTGGTGGTTAAAAAATTCCTGTGAACCAGGAAGAGAACAGCAGGCTGAGCCAGGTGACTGTGGGGACTTGTCACGCTCCATGGAGCCTTGGGCACCATGACTGCAAGACATTTCCCCATTCAGATGTATAAAATGTTGGTTTCCTCTGCTTCTTACAGTTGTCTTCCCATCCCTTGCCCACAGCTGCCAAGACAGACTGAGCTCAGCATGGTAAAAACTCCCAAGCAAATGACACTAGATTTGCCTTCTAAGCTTTAAATGGGGGGTTGTGTTAGGCTGTTGTCTGCTAATACAGCATGAAAGAGCAAGGGATGCGTATGTAATACACAGAAATTAAGTTACAGATTACTAGGCAGTGGTTGGGACTCAGCTTATGGAGGTACATAAATTGAATTGTCTGCTTGGTCCATGGAGATTGGATCAATAGGCAATGGAGCGTGGAGAGCTGTTCATCTGCATCTTGATCAGCTGAATTTTGATTCTGAGTCTTGGATATGCTCGAGTAACTCTTCAGCTCTGTTGAAATATGAAGGCACACATTTACACAGCTTGTATAGACACCTGTAGCTCAAAGACTTGATCTGTGAACTCCATTTCATATGTGCAAATGGCCAAGTGATGCAATATTTAGTAATATAAAAATGTGTAGCAGGTTTTTAACAACCTCAGTGACAGTCTTTGTTAGGAAGTGGCTGCAACTCATAGAATGGTCTTTTCTTTGCTATTAAATGTTTTCCCATTCAGCACAAACTATAGAAACAGAGCAGTTCTGGTCTGAAGGGATCTCATGAGGTACATGGTGCTAATAATGCCAAAGAAGTGGTTCAATCCCCCCATGGGCGTTTCACTGAGAGTTGGACTTGATGATCCTTGTGGGTCCCTTCCAACTCAGAATATTCTGAGGTCTTTGGTTCAACATCTTGCTCAAAGGAGGATCAGAGCTTGTTTCTTAGGGCATGATCCAAGTGGGCTTTGAAAGCCTCCAAGGATGGAGATTGCACAACCTCTCTGGGCAATCTGCTCTGGTGTTTGCCCTTTTGGGGAAAGACTTTTTCCTTAAACCCTTGTGCCTGTTCCTTCTTGTTCTCCCTCTGCCCTGCAACACAGATCCCAGCTCTGTTTCCTAGATGGCTCCCCAGTGGTATGGAGGGGCTGCAGGTAAGTTTCCCCAAATTAATCCCACCTCAGTGCTGACCAGCACCAGCTCCCTCAGCCTCCCTGCCCAGGGTGAGTGCTCCAGCCCCAACCACCTTGGTGATGTCCTCTGGACTGGCTCCAGTTTGCTGTTTTTATTGGCCCAAGACTGGAGCCAGTACTCGAGCTGCAGTCTGCCTTCCAGAACTTTTCCACACAAAGGAGAATTATTCTAGTTGTCTTTTGCCTTTGCATAACTGGAGACTTGAAAAATTTCAGAATTCTGCTTCTCCTAAGAGGTTGCGTAATACTTGACAAAGTCTGAAGCAAGAGAAAGAGGCTGCTTATAACCCTGATCACTGCTCCTCTGGGTTGATGAGTACTTGTTGTTTGGGTTTTTTCTAGTACCCAGTGGCTGCTATTATGAGACAGTAAATTTTTGAAAGTATGGATTGCTCAGTATAATAGGGAATGAAGACTAGAAAGACCTTCAGAAAATGAATCTGTTGCCTTCCTTTTGTTCCCTTAATGCCAGACAGATTATTTGTTGTGTTCATTTTGTTTCCACAATGGAAACTACCTTCCCAAGCAGTCTAGTCCAGTGTTGTCCTGACCTTACCCTGCTCCCAGCCTCCTCCCTTGTCCAACTTCAGCCAACCATCCTGGCCCGTCTCCCTGCTCCTCTAGGGCATGGGGAGGGAGTCTGAACTAGCAATAAGCAGGGGCAAAGGAAGGGACAGTCAGGGAAAAGCTGACTAAAGCTGCAGTTCCTCAGAACGAGGAGGGTGAGGAGGGTTTTGGTGCTCTGTACAGCCCCGTGTGCCAGCAGGGCTGTGGCCAGCGACGGAGGGAGGCTGCACAGGCTAGCTGGTTGCCCTGGCCCCACCAGCCCAGCCCTGCTGGCACCAATATGGTGCATTTATTTGGAATGTCTCTCCCAGACAGAGCTGGCTCAAGTGAAATGCTTTGCTGGCATTCAAGTAAGAGAATCATTCCCTGTTGGAATTTTACAATCCACTTCATAAAAAATAGCATTGTAGTTCTGGTTTGCATTGCTGGTCAAAGAGAAGAAGCAGAGAACTTGTACAACATGATTTATGATGTTGTCAGTGTTTTGGCACTTATTTCAGCTGTATGAGTTATAAAAACCAAAGACCATGTCTCTGCAACCTGAAGAGTGACTCTTAGCCAAAGCTGTATCGTAGTAAACTAATGCTCTGAATGCCTTTTTGACAGCATCCAAGACTACTTTGCTAGATGGAGCAGTTGCTTTCCCAGTGTTCTTCTTCAAGGACTAGGAAATTAGCCCTGTCTTATAAATACACTTCTAGAGCATTAAACTATTGACAAAAGCAGTGTAGCCATTTGTCATGGTTTAACCCCAGTGATCTACCCAGCCCCACACAGCCACTTGCTCACTCCCCCACCAGCAGGAATGGGGAGAGAATCAGGAGGGTAAAAGCTGGAAAACTCATGGGTTGAGATAAGGACAGTTTAAACTGTCAGCTTAAACAAAAGCCACACACAAGCAAAGCAAAACCAAGGAATTAATTCACTGTTTCCCATGCACAGGCAGGTATTCAGTCATTCCCAGGAGGGCAGGGCTCCATCACATGCAGCAGTGACTTGGGAAGACAAACACCATTACTCCAAACTTTCCCCCTTCCTCGTTTTTCTCCTACATTTTATATACTGAGCGTGATGTCACATGCTCTGGAATATCCCTTTGGTCAGTTGGGGTCACCTGTCCTGGCTCTGTCTCCTCCCACCCTCCCAGGCACCCCCAGCCTCCTGGCCACTGCGGCTGTATGAAAAGCAGAAAAGGCCTTGGCTCTGTGCAAGCACTGCTCAGAAATAACAAAAACATTTCTATGTTATCAACCCATGTTCAGAACAAATCCAAAACACAGCCCTATGCTAGCAACCATGAAGAAAACTCATCCCCAGCTGAAACCAGCACACCACTCTAAACTTGTCTGAAGTGGGCATCTGATGGCTCCGTTTGTCTGAACACAGTCATCTGGACGTGGCTCAGTTGCTCTGTTCAAAGTAAATCATCTGGATGCATTTGCAGTTCCGTGCCCCCAGCACTGCTCTAGGACTGCACGAAAGTGGGCTGAGCTACCTCAGTCACAGCATCATGGAATGGACTGGGGCTGGGAGGGACCTTAAAGGCCATCTCCTTCCAAACCCCTGCCACGGGCAGGAGCACCTTTCACCAGCCCAGGCTGCCCAAAGCCCCATCCAGCCTGGCCTTGAACACCTCCAGGGATGGGGCATCCACAGCTTCTCTGGGCAGCCTGTGCCAGTAGCTCATTATCCTCACAGTAAATGTGTGTTCCAGTAACTCATTACCCTCACATTACCCTTCCTAATTTCTAACCTAGATCTGCCCTCTTCCAGTTTGAGACTCTTACCCTTATCCTATAACTACACTCCCTGATAAAGAGTCTCATCTTTCCTGCAGACTCCCTCTAGGTACTGAAAGGTGCTCTAAGGTCTCCCTGGAGCCTTCTCTTCTCCAGGCTGAACAACCCCAGCTCTTTCAGCCTGTCTGCACACAGGATGTCGTGTGGGACAGTGTCAAATGCTCTGCACAGGCCCAGGTAGATGACATCAGTTGCTCTTCCATTATCCACCAATGCTGAGGTGGATATCCACCAACTCCATCTTAGAAGACAATCACATGTTTCAGGCACTATTTGTGCTTAGTGAAGCTCTGTTGACTTACTAGACACCTCATTATTTTCCATGTGCCTTAGCATAATTTCCAGAGGAATCTGCTCCATGATCTTGCCAGGTGCCAAGGTGAGATTGACTGGCATGTAGTTTCTCAGTCTTCCTTTCTTTTCCTTTTTAAAAATGGGCTTATGTTTCCCCTTTTCCATTCAGCTGAAACTCCCCCGGACTACCATGACTTCTCCAGTACGATGGAGAGGGGCTTAACCACTTTATCCAACAGTTCCCTCAGGTCCCGCAGACGAAGCTCATCAGGTCCAATGGACCTGTGCACCTCCAGGAACCTCTTGGATTGCTTATGCTCTGCTGTGTTGTCCCTCCAGCAGGTACTGGGGTGGTTGAAGTCCCCCATGAGGAGCAGGGCTTCTGAGGCTGCACCTATCTGTCTCATTTGCTTGGTCTTCTGTTGGAGCAGCCTGTAGCAACCTCCCCTATAATGTCACCTGTCCCTGGCCTCCCTTTAACCCTGGCCCGTGAGTTCTCCTCTATCCCCAGGCAAAGCTCCAGGCACTCCAACATTGGCATAGAGGGCAACATCGGCATAGAGGGCAACATCGCTCCTCATATCCCTTGCCTGTCCTTCCTAGAGAGCCTCTATCCTACTCAAACTCCAGTCATAGGAGCCATCCCTCTGATGCCTTAGGTTTTAACTTTTATAGTTTTCAAATTCTGTATTCCCAGTGTGTAACTCTGCAGTGTCCTGGAGCCTGTGAGCTGCTGCTCTCTCATGCTGAGACAGACAGAACAAAGCCTCTCCAGGCTGCTCTCCAAGGACACCCAGCCCGGCCTAGGCCCAAAACGTGTAACCCAGCACCTTGAGAAGAGGGGCAAGCTGAGGGGAAATTACATCATTAGCTAAAGTTTAATTGGTGAAATTGGGTTGAGATGCAAATGGACCAAGCCCATAAAAGTGTGAAGAACTCGTGACTCGGGGTCCATCTTGGGTGTAGCCTTTGGCCTGCCCAGGGTGTGCCTCTGAAGGCCTTTCAAATAAATATCCACCTTTATTCCCTTACTCCTGTCTAGTCTCTTTCTAGGTTGGCTTCTTTAGGCATCATCTCCATGTCTCCATGATGCTGATAACATCATGGCCCTGTTGCCCTGTGCACATCTAACTTGTGATAAGCTTGTGTTTGACAAAGAGCACACGTGGGGCTGATTACTGCACGTTGCCTTCTGGTGACTGTGGGTCTCAGCCCAGAGGTCTGGAGAGAAAGCAGCATCCTTTTAGGGGAGTGTGTCTCAAAAGAATTAGTCACCAGTGTTGCTAAACCAACTAAGTGTCTCTCAATCTCTTTACTTGTACTTAAATCCATCGTTGGAAAAAGGGATTTGCCATAGATAGCAGATTGCCATGCTATTTAGAGTATACTGATTCTTAAAATTACTAAAATGTGGCATTAAATATGGAATTATCAGTGTCAATTCTCTTTGACCATGAGTAATGTGGTTTTTACTCAACAAGAAATCTGCAGATAAAGATTTGTAGGATCCTCTTTATATTTTACAGTACTTAAGAGATTGTCCAATTTCACAGATATTCTTGGACAGAAATTTCCTGGCAGCCTGGCACACCAGCCTTCTCCCACCAGCCTGCAGTGGAGAGCTCTACATGTTTTTCTTGGTGTTCCTGTCCCTGGGTGGCCCAAGAGAACCACCCACATGGTGTCAGCTCCACACAGGGAGATGCTGAAGCCCTTTGTGAAACACCCCACAAAATGACTTTTTGTTTCACAGGGGTGCCTGCAGTATTTTCTCATGTGTAGATACCTGAATGAACACCACATATCATGCTATCTTTTGACTGTGCTGGGGAAGCTTTAGTGATGTTTTAAAAACAAAGCACCAATTCCTTGATTGTTTTAACAAAAACAAAGAAAATAAATACTTTCGTGCTCATTTTTAATGAGTTTGCATCTGTTAGCTTCTCTTGCCCTTAATTCAGACAGGTAACAGGTGGATCAAACCACCCCCCTCAAACCTCACCTCGGGCTCTGGGGTAAAGGTTAGACCTGTGCTGCTGGGCTGCAGCTTTGGATATTTTCTTACACCAAGAAGGGAATTCCCAGAACTCTCCAGGTTAGTGTTATCGTTGGTGATCAGGGCTGTAATTAGGTTTCTGAGAAGACTTGCTGGGAGATCTGTCTTGAGCCAGTCAGAGCAAGGTTATTGGCAGAGCTGAGTAGGAGTCTACTGGCAATGTCTGTGGGAAGAGGAGGCTTCAGTCCTCCCTGCATCTGGCAGTGTTCCTGGAAGGTGGGATTAAAATGGAGACTTGTAGGACACTACACAGAGCTAGGATTGGGCAAATACCCCTCTGTTGTTGTGTGCCCCTTGGCTGGGAATAGAGCAGGCTTCCATCTAGGCTGAGGTTTTTTAGGTTCTTCAGTCTCCTGAGGCTGAGGAATGGTGGTGATGTTTGCAGCTTGGGTGAGATGACAGCTTTTTGGTGGCAGGGAGAAAGCTGGATCTGTGTCTATGGAGGCATGGCTACCCAGGATAGAGTGTCTTTGGGGTAACCTGAGTCAGGGGCTGGATGCCCAGGTGGAATCTGTTCCTGCTGCCTTGGTGCTGTCATGGCTTCTCCCAGCAGTGTTTGGGCTGGTATCAGTCAGAGGTTCCCATCACACAGCATTGGGTTTATGCCAGGGATGAATTTTAGCACAGCACAGGCCTTGGGTATTTTAGCTCTCCCTGAGGAGACAGGTGTCGATATTCACTGAAACAAAACATTTAGGAATGTCAACATATTTTATGGGATGGAATTATTTTCTAATTAAACAGTGCAAGCTTTAAGTGCTATGTTTGTGTGTACTTGTGCCTGGATAATTGCTCTTCTCACAAGACTGGAGTCTTCCCAAATCTGGTCATTAAGATTTCCAAACCTTAGCTGTCCTCTCCCTGTGTAGTTACATATTTTCATAGTAAAAAAGAATATTTTAATTAGCATCACTCAAGAGAAAAAAAAAAAAGGACGGCTGGGTCTGCACTGGTTAGGGATAGAGCACAGAGTGATGCAGGACTTGCTGTGGGAACTGCTGCCTGGTTGTCTGTGGCATTTATTATGCCACAGATATAGATCGTGCTGGTTCTTTCTGGCCTTCAGTCTACAAATCTCTGCAGAAACCCCCCTGCCCCACGCCCTCTCAGGCAGGTGGTGAGGCAGATGAAGAGCAGAGAGGCACCACTTCAGCAGGCGCCTTGTTGGTGCCAGAAATTTAAAAAAGCAAGCTGGGGGAAGGAAAATGTGCAACAGCATGGGCTGAAATTTCCTGGTGAGGAGCTCTGTGCTGCAAGGACACACAAGATGGGAACTGGGGGGGGGAGTGGGGACTGTGGATCAGTGAATTGACTTTAACTGGAGGAAAAAGAGGAAAGGAGGGAAAAGTGCTACCCTGAGGTGCAAAGGGCTGGAATGGTCTTTTCCATCTCGAGCACGTTGTTCACCTCTCACAGGCATGGGGAATGGGGAGTTTGCACTGCTTCCCTGTGTTGGATGAGGATAACAACATCCCTTGAGAATCCCTGTAAACACTGTGGCACAAAGGACACAAACATCTCAGACAAGTGCGAATTTTGACATGTCAGGTGAGAAAATTAAAATGACAGAGAAGGCATCTGAGAAGAGGGTTGGTGTCTGGGATCACAGTGATTTTAGCAATGTCTTACTGAGAAGAAAGGATACTGAGAGGTCAGGGAAGAATCAAGGATATGGGGAGTGGCTTATCAGCTGAGACAGAGGAAAGCCCTCTGTAAGTGCTGTAGATCTGGTTTTCCCATGGATTTGGGAGGCTGGTGGCTTATAGCTGGTCCTCGAGGTCCATGCAGCAGGAGAGGTGATGTCTTGCCCAAGACACCTTCAGCACTTTAAACCCAAGTCCATTAATAAATACCACAACACTGTACGTATTCTGCTGTTTATTGGTGGGAGAAGTGACCTTTTTGTGTTCTCTCCCTCTCCCTGGGAGCCTGATGGGCTGTGATAACCCACTTAGTGGGTGCGTGGGCGGCGGGCGATGGCGTCAGAGTGACGAGAGGGAAGCGGTTCATTCCACATCCTCAGTGCTACGACACTCTAAAAATAAACCCGTCTCACGTCGGGAGTCTCTGGCTGTGCCTCAGCTCCTCTCGGCTGTTCCTCTCCCCGGCGCGTCTGTCAGCGCTGCTCTGCAGCAGCTGATGCACGGCGCTGCCTCTGAAGCATCTGACTCACCAGGGACCGGGCTGCGGGGTGCTTGTGCACGGCAGGGAGCACAGAGGAGCCGTGGAGCAGTCATCATGAAATTCCACTGCTGGAATTTCAGGGACCGGCGCACCCGCAGCAAACAGCTCCTCTGGGTGCCAAACTGTGAAGCAGAGACTTGGCCTCACCCCAAATCTACACCAGCGTCAATGAATGGCAGAGAGGCTTTGAGTGGGTTTAATTCAACACACCGGGCACAGGTCGGCAGAACTGTGCTGGATGAAGGGAGCATCTTTGCTGCAGAGCAGGGGCAGGGAGGAAGCTGAGCTGGCTCAGGCAGGAGGAGGTCACAGGCAGGGCCTGACCAGGGACAGTACAGAGTGGTGGAAGAGGGGGATCTGCCTCCATGGGTCGTGTCAGAACCCTGCAGTACTCACCACTCACCTGTGAGCAAACACAGGCAGTGGCAGCCCCGTCCCATGGTGCAGCTCGGACTGGCAGTGCACTCAAACACCTCACCATGAGCTGTAGCAGCAGAGGGCATGACATGGGGCTTGGGAACATCTGGCACGCTCAGCTTGGGACAGGAAGGCTTGTCTGGAGAAGCAACACTTCTGTGACATATTTACACACAGCAACTGTAGTGTGGTTGCTGCAAACATAAACATGAGAAGTGAAAGAGGACAAAACATAAAATAAAACCCTAGAGGACCCTGTTGCTGTAAGAAAAACACAAGTGCCATCGCTGTAAGAAAAGCACATCCACCATCATCTCCCTTCCTTTCCCTGCATGTCAAATGTGGGCTCAGTGCATCACCCACCTAGAGCAATTCAGCCCCAGTGCCTATGGGCCCCCAGTGGAGCAGACTGGGTTGGGCTGGGCTGGGCTGGGCTGGGAAGAAGCTGTGTTTGGGCTGTGATGTTTGTGCCACCAGTGAGGCCAGAAGCTGCTTAGTGGGACCTGCTTTTGATGAGGTCCTCCTCACCCTGCCCATGGAGTTGTCACTGGCTCTTTATCCATTACCTATATTTTTCCTGCTGCATCTTTTCTCCAGTGCTGAGCTGGGACTTTCCAGCCTGGAGAAAAGAAATTGCAGAAGGATCTTCTGTGTGTAAAATATGTGCTGAGGGGAGTAATGGGAGAAGACAGAGCCGTTATCTCCTCAGGGTATCCAGAGAATGCATGAAAGGCAATGGACTCAAACCAAAGCACAGGAAAGTACATTGAAACATAAGAAAAAGCTGTCTATGGTGAGAAGGGTCAAGCACTGGATCAGGTTCCCCAGAGGTTGTGAAAGCTCCATCCTTGGAGATACTCAAACCTAATAATACACAGCAATGAGAAATTGCTCTGGCTGACCCTGCTTGGGCAGGGGGTTGGAATGGATGATCTCAAGACATCCCTGGTATTTCCAGCCAATGTGTAGTTGGGTGGTCCTGCTCCTTCATCCCTCCCCCAGCTCCTGCTGGCCATGAGACCTGAGGCACAGCCATGCACAGTTTTCAGCAAGCTGTTTCTGGTGCTGTCTTCCTCCCCTTGAAGCCCCTGGGTCCTCCCCTTACTGAGCAGAGTCAGGAGAGATGGGTGCTTCACCTTCACTAAAGCACAACAAAGTGGCACATTATCTCTGGACTGAGGGAGATGAGTGGTAGGTGAGGGAGAGGGGAGCTTCTCTTCTCTCTTGCAATTGCCTGTGTGACATGAAGCTTGTGGCTTCCACCACTGCTCTCCTGAGCTGCTCTAAGACATTAACCAGAAGAGGTTTGGATTGTTTCTTAAATAAAATAAAAAAGGCTTTAACTGGTAGCAGGTCAGAGACTTTAGCATTATTTCGGGCTGAGATGGCATTAGAATATAGCAGCTTACTGAGGGGAAGGGCGTCAGTCTCGGGCTGCTGTGGCCCTCCTTTGGCCACAGATCAGTGATGAAGGGGAACTGGCACTGCAGGGCTGGGGTCAGTGTGAGCAGCTGTCCTGCCTCTGGACCTGGCACAGCGCTGGGACTCCATCTCATGGGGGGGAAACAGAACACTGACTTATCCCTCAGCACCCTCCAGTGTGCTCCTGGGACTGTTCCTGTCAAAAGCAGCAGCCTGAACCACATCTGAACTGTTCTTGTGCAGGTGTAAGGAGCACACACACATGTGTGTGTACCTGTACTGCTCTTATGGGACCCAGGAGTTGTCCAACCATCCTGAGAACTGTTTCCATAAAGAGGAGAAAGTTATGTCGGAAAGTTTGTTTTCTGTGATCCTACCCTGTTTTTTGATAAAGAACATGTAAAGTCACTGCATCACAGGAGTGACTGAAGTGAAGCTAAGTTTCAGCCTCTGATGGGCAGAGATGAACCTCAGAAGTGCTGTCCCTCAGCTTTTCCATCCAAACCAGATGCCTTTTCTGTGTCGTCTTCCAGTTTTTTAATCTCTGTGTCACTACCTTCAGAGAATCCCCCCCTGTACCTTGTTTGAGCTGTGTTTTCAAGTGAATTCAGGTTTTGGCATTAAACTGTGGAATTATGATGATTTTTCACAACCTGAAACTGTAAAAGAAGGCTGGGACTTCCCACAACTAGCTGGGAAAGGGAGCAGTGAGCACGTACTGTGCTTACAGCATGCTTTGTGGGGGCTGTAACTTCCCTGGAATGCCCTCCTCTACCAGCCTGCAGCAGCTGGTAGATATGAGAAATAAGAAGTTTCCATTTTTCATAGTTTCTTCCTACAGAATCCATGTCAGATTTTAAGTCCCTGAGAACAGTATGGAGCAGAAGAAAAAGGAAAGACAACAAATGTCCTCCTGAAACCCCAATTTTGATTTTGGAGGAAAGACCACAGCAGACCCTGATTAAAGTGTGGGATTTGTCCTGTTATCTTTTCTTCAGTAGCAACATCATATCCCACTCCTCGCATCTTATCTGAAGCTGCACTGCTGTCCTCCCCTGCATCTCCTCAGTTGCAGATCCCCCTGGATCCTGTTTTTGGCAGGGTACCCCAAAATGGCAGTGGCTTTCCTGGAGAGCTTTCCTGGCACCTTGCACTGCTTGTGCCCTGTATGAGCAGGAATCCTGTTTGTAGACAGATACAAGAAACAAATTGAACAGATAAACAGACTGAGAGAAGCAGAAACTCAAACCAGTTTTTCTTTCTGTGTGACACTGAACAGCTCCTTACCCTGCAGTGCTTGGATTCAAGAGGGTAACACACTGAAAAATTCGTGTCAAAGTTCTGAAACATCCTGATTTGGAGACACAAGAGAAATAGATCAGAAAGAATAAGCATTTTGAAATTGAGTAGTTAGGCAAAATCTACATAATCACAACTTGCTTTCTCAGAGGGAGGATGTGGCTTAAAACTCTTTGTTTTGTCAGGCAACAAAGACAAGAGGGAAGACTTACTTCTAATCACTTTTCTTAATTGCTTCCTCTGTGACTGCACAGAGGAGGAAAAGGGAGAGGGGAGAGAAAACTATGGGTAACACGGCATTTTCAGGATGTTGTTGGTGCCCGTGGCAACTCCAAGGGAGCCCAAGGCAATGTCTTTTGGGAGGGCTGAGCAGTTGGTCAGGACCCCCCATCCGGTGTGTTGCCCCAAGGAAGGACATTAGACCTTCCAAACTGATGGGAGGTGAGGCCAGTGTGACACTGTTCCATGGCTCAGAGAGCTCTGCCTGTCTTCCTGTGGGCCTTTTGCCCATTTGGTGGCCAAGCCTGTTAGTCCTCATTAGGCTGGCTTGGCTCTGGTCACCTGGGGGCAGCTGATTCCCAGCCCTACACACCGGCTTACTGGGATCTCAGCATCATCCTCGGGCTGCATCAGTCGGCCCTGGTGAGACTGGACAAGTCCTTCATCTCCCTTTCACATCATCTCCCATTCCTGTTTGTACCTGGGATGTCCTGGAGCTCTCACCTACTGCTGGCAGCTCAAAAAGCAGGTGTCAGCTCCTCTGTTTTACAGAAGCTGCTGAAATTATGGCAGCGTGGCTTTTCCCTTACGCTTTGTTGAGCAAAATGCTGTCAGGTACAGGTGCACACAAAAGTGAGCACTGGCACTGGGAGAGCTCCCTGGCTCAGCCACCTTTCCCACCACAATTTTGGGAGAGAGCTGTCAGAGTAACAGGTCTGACTCAGCCTGACGAGGTGGTGTTCAGAGGCAGAGATTAAGAGCAAGTGTGAATTAAATGAGGTTCAGAGTGTTCAACAGCAGGCACTTCCCCAGTGTAAACATTTTGTCTCGAAGCTTTGTCAGGTTTTAATCTAAGTGAAGCAGCGAGACTGGAGCAGACACATCTTTGGTGGAGATACACCTGCTCCAGGTGTGGCACGAAGCCGTGAGCTCCTGCCTTACCCGTGAGTCTCCATGGCTTTTGGCAGGCCTGGGCCCAGTTTAACAGCAGAAGCAATACCACCTTGTCCTGTGCCCAGCTCGCCCTCTGCAGTGTCACACCTGGCTCCTAAAAGGCACAACAAACCCTGCTGACAGCGGCTCTTGTGGCACCACCTTTCCTGGCACGCTTTACCTAAACCAGTACCAAAGCACACAGTTACAAATAGTGTTTTCTCCCTCCTCGTCTATTTATCCTGTGCATTTCAAGAAAGAAATTGCAGGCTGCTTTCCTTACATTTTATTTTTCTCTCCGGCACTAGAGGGCAGAAGGAAGGACGGTGGAGCCGTGCAACCCCGACCTGTCTCAGCAGCTATCCAAGGGTGCAGAAATAAATCTGGCTTGAAAGGCTTTTACCCTTTGCCCATTACGAACGCTCATCAAGAATTTCATGCCCCAGCCTCTTTAGTGCTATTAAAGTTTAATATTCGATGTTGCATTTCAGAGGCAACACAAGGCGATCTCTGCGTGCTCCTGGGCAGGCACCGCGCCCGAGCGGCACCCCGTGTGCTCTGGGCATAAAGCGGGCAGTGGTTGTGGTTTCTGCAGCTTGGGAAATGACTTTGTGTGATGGAGAACTCGCTTCTCCCCTCGTGGCAAGGCTGCCTGCCCGCCCTCAGCATCCCTTTCCTCTGAAAGCCTTGTCCCCCCGCCTGTAAAGGGTGCGATTTGCCTGGGGGTGGTGATGGAGCCACGGAAACACCAGCTCCTGACAGGCTCGGAGGATTTCTCATTAAACTCCCCGAAGGTAGGGCCACTTTCACGGGGCGCACAGGCGGATGCCGCATCACATGCTCGCTCCCTCTGCCAGGGAAGCCCTGTCCGGGAGGCACCGGGGCTGCGGCACGGAGGATTGCACCCCACGGGATGTCCCGGTCCCCAGGCTGCCTTTGTCGGGAGGAGAAAGGAGCATGTGAGCGGCAGCACCGCCTGTGCCGGCCAGGGGGCCCCGTGGGATGTTTGCTCCTGTCCCCGGACACGGAGGGGTCCCCGTGGGAAGGGCACTGTGGGTTTAAAAGGGGTTGCTCTGGGATGGGGAAAAGCAGAACTGAAGCAGCTCCTCCTGCACCCCCAGCTGCTGCCATTCGATGGGTGAAGGGCGAGGGGCAGATGGCAGCCGACAGCAGCTCCTGTTGAACTAATTCATTTTATTCTTCGTCGGATTTTTGCGACGTCTGTGATTAGCACGCATGCTATAAGTAGTTTTTTAATCGACAAATAAGACTAAAAATATTCTTCCTTTTTATTTTTCATTCAGTTCATCTCCTCAGCATATCCCTTACTAGGATGAAATTATCTGACATTTGTGGGTAATGGAGAGAAACTAAATTTCTTACATTCGAATGAAACTGCACTGAAAAGGGTTTTCACAGTCTGCCACACTTTTTGAGTTAAGAATTTTATTCTGCTTTCTACCCAGGAAAAGGAATCTCTCATATGCTGGCAGTAAAATGGACACTAAAAGAGTTAGTGGATAATCCAGTGGTCAGGACTCTTAATTTGTGGAAGAGCTGACACTGGGTTTATTGTCTTCTCATTTTCATCTCTTATGCACAGTTTTTCAAGGAAAGCTCTGTTTTTTCAAGCAAAATTTTGTTTTCAACAGGTCAGCATTTCCTGAGTGGAGAGAACAAGAATCAAATCTCCTGACCACATCCTAGCACAGGAGCTCTGAATGCTGAGGGCAGCTGGGACCAAACCCAGCATTGCCTTGTGTCACCTCTTGCTGCAGCAGCACCTGGGAAGGAGTGACGTCCTGGTCCCAGCTGTGCTGAAACTCTGTGCAGACCCACCACAACTCTGGTCATTGCCTGCACTGTCTTGCAGTGTCAGGATGCTGATATTTGCATCCTGGAGTTAATTTAGCAGCTCAGTTTTGTTCATGGTCTAAAGCATAGTTCTTCATTCCCGGCCTGATGGCTGCCTTAAAATTTGGTTAACTCAAGGACTGTTGTGTTTCTGAGAGCAAACCTCAGAAACTGGTTAACAGATGAAACACACTCATACACAGATTTTCAGGTGAACAAGTAATCCATTGGCTGAAACGGGTTTGTAAGGGCTGCTCAGCAAGTAACACATGCCTTGTTGGCAGCTAGGTTTATTTCCCAAATAACATGTAAACCCAAAAACGTTTGTCATAGACTGTGAATAAAGGGCAACTGAACAAACCAGAGCAAAATGTGTGTAAGGGACATCCAGGCTGCTGTTTCTGTGGGATGTCAGCAAACTTTCAGGAGGCTGAACAAATCATGGTGTGTTTTACCCGGGATAATATTTGGAAGATGTCAGGAGTATATGATGTCCATAATCACAAAGCTGTGGGACAGGCACAGGAAATGATTCCTACTGAGAGGGAATGAAACTTACCACTTCTCCAGTGGAAACAAACAGTTTCAGGCAAAAGGTGTTTGTGTTCAGTGCTGTTGGCCTTAACCAGCTGCTGAACACTCTGCTCTGTTCCTTAATGAATGTGTCTAAGGGTCTCATGGATAGGAAACTTCAGTTTTACCTCTGATATTATTTCTGTATAGCATAAAAAGTACCCACTACTTCGAAATCCCTTCGGGAAAACATCTAACAGCACATCTGTCTCATGAGATCACTCTGTGGGAGAGGTGCCCATCCTTCCTAAAATTTCTAGAGTCCAAGCATCACCAGGTCCTCTTACTGCTTGTCAGAATAAACCAAGGCTTGGCTGGTCATAGACTGCTCTATGAAATATTTTGGTTAATAGAACATTTGCACTTTTCTGCCCCATCCTTTTCCTTCAGCTGGAAGCTCTTTAGGGCAGAGACTTAATTCCTTCATCCTCACCTAAGGGGACTCCTAATAAGGTGGGAACATGAAGGAGGGTGGCACAGGCTGCTTAGGTTTGTACTGCCTATGGAACTGGTAACTCCCCAAATTGTTTTGTGATACTGTGCAAGTGTTTCCCAGGCACCATGCCAAAGGATGAGCATAGTCCTGGATAACCAAGGCTTCCTCCAGCCCTGTGTGTTAGCCTGGGGCTCCATCCTAACTGAGCTGTGGCATCTCTAGCACACAAAAGACATCACTGTGGTTTGTAGTAAAACTGTGCACTCAAGACAGCTGAAAAACTAGTGTACGTTTGCTGAGGAAAGGGGATAAAAGGAAGTGAAGAGGATTTCTGTGAGCTTCCCTCTTGTGGGGTGTGATACCACAGCTCTGTTGCTCTGACCAGTTTTTAGGAAGTGAGGAGAGCATTTCCAGCACAATTCACAATGGCAGCCTGGGCACAGAGGGGCTGTTGGCTTGGCAGGAGCTGCCCCAGGGCACAGGAGATCCCAGCCTGTCCCTCCATCTCTCACACCATTGCAGCAGACAGCCACCTCCACAGTGTGCTACCTGCCACTGCTCCACCTGCCCACTCTGTTCTCAAAGCATGCCTGTTAAAGCCTCTGCTGAAAATACTCAAGTAAAAAAGTGTTTAACTTAAATCAATAGATGAGGGTTTGGGAGGAGCTGCAATCCATGCCATGCCAGCAGTCCCAGGGGTGGCATTCCCCAGAGAGGGGACACAGCTCTCGGCAGCCCAACCCAGCCTGACCCAGCTCAGTCACACAGGCCTGAGGGGACACCAAGAAACCTTTCCAGGTGTTTATCACCTTCGTGGTTCCAGAGACCAAGGGGGCTGCTGGCAGAGCAAGGGAGTGCTGGTGGCCCAAAAGGGCTTCTCTACTCCGTGTACTCCAGCACCCTTATGCTGGGAGCTCCTTCTGTGCAAGATGGGAAGGGGAGGAAAATCTGTATCTCTGAGCAACCGTCACTGTTTCTTCTTTTTAAAGCCTAAAGATAGACTCCATATGGGTTCTGTGCAGCGCAGTCTGACCATACATACGGCGGATCTTTTCTCTTGGCATTTTTTCAGGCAGCAGCAGATCGATGGTGAGAGGCATCCCAGTGGTGGAGCCTGCTCCTCCAGCAGCCTTGGCAATGAGTGCGTTGGAGAATGGCCTTTCTGTCAGGTCAGAACAATAAAATACACATTTATTTTGTCAACTATACCCTGCTAATATGACAAATATGACATGATATTGCATAATGCTCTCACCAGCCAAGACAGGAGAGATACACACAGGAAGGGAAAGCAGGAAGGGTTTGTTTCCTACAGCACCTGGGATAGATGCAGAGGAGAATGTCAAAGCTGGTCCTGCTGCCCAGCAGGACACGTCCAGGCTCACTGAGACAGCCCCAGCCTCTTGCACAATGCAGGAGCACAGCCAGCCCCTTTCTTCTTCTTCTCCCTGAGGAGAGAGACAAAGCTGAGGGAGGTTTGGAGCTCCTGGGAGGGGAAGGAGACGCTAAGCTCTGATTGCAGTGTCCCCTGCATGGGGAGATAAGCACAGGTGATGCTGGTGCTCAGCACCACTGCCCTGCCCCTCCTGCAGTCCCACAGCCCACATGCAAGCCCCATCCCTCAGATCTGTCCTGAGGGAACCTGTGGCACACAGCAGCCCTGGGTGACAGAGGCACCATGCTGCTGCTGTGATACCCAGCGGGTATCACATGGGTGGTAAACTGGCATGTGTGTCAGTCACAGCCGCTGCCTCACCTATTTCTGGGGGTTACTTACCCAAAAACACACAGTCAGCGTGTGATAGAAGTGCAGGGCTTCCTCTGTGGGGAGATGAAAGTGGGAATTGCTGAGTAAATCTCATCTCAGTTTGAAAAGGCAAAAGAGATTAAAAAAAGAGATCACTTTCATGTGTTTTTCCTGATGTGGTTCTGTTAGCAGGGCTTGTATCATTGGTACTGTCTGTTTACAGAAAATAAACAATTCCCACCTGAATATTACCATTTCCACAACAGTTTTTTCAACAGCCTTTGGCATCTTCAAACTTCTGCTGAAATGACTTCTTCAAGTGATGGAGAAAAGGAAATTGTTCCAGGCAATGATGGACACCAGACCAGAAGCTTTGCTTCTGTTTTGACTTGTTTTACCTTGACATTTCTGTACCTCAGATGTGCAGCCAGCACGCAGACCTACGGAAAGGTGCTCTCCAGCCACCTCTAGGAACCCAGCACCCTGGAGGTTTTTGCATGTTCCAGGCATGGAAATTTGGGCAAACACTGGGGCTGAAGCAGGAAGCTTAGCCTGCAAGCAGTGTTTGCAGGGCTGGTTCTCCCACTGCTGTGGTTTGGTCTCTGTTCATTGCACTCCTGCTCAGCAGGCACAGGGCAGGAGGGGAAAGCTGGCCCTATGGAAAAACCCAGGGCAAACATGCAAACCAGTGGAAAAATGCAAAACACAAAATCCAAGCAAGGAGGCTTCCTCCTCTGATCATGCATAGCATGGTATGGCATTTTTTATGGAAATAACCTGTCGTGGCTTACACACACCTGGAGACACAACAGCTCCAAGACATAACTTTGCTTTTGCCCGTATATCTGTAATAGCTCCCTGTGGTTTTGGATCTCAAAGAGCCTCTTCCAGTGGGAACCACTACCCAGCAAAGAGGAGTTTCTCAGTGGTTGCAGTGTACGAGCAGGATGTTTGCTCCTGTCACACGTTTGATGTGCATATAAAGCTGCCTATTCTGGGGACAGCTACCTGCACACAGCCATTTTCCACTGCTCATTTTCTTTTCCCCCACCTACTGAGCTGTGAATTCCCTCATGCACTGGTGGAGCTACTGCTCATTAAAACTAATCAGCTGAGCAGATGCTGAAGAAAATAATGGGCCGGGAATAAAGAGAACATTGGTCATACACCGCCAAAAATCTCTGCAACAGGCTTTTGTAGTTCACTGAGTTTTCATTCTATTCCAAATCGACATGCAAACCAGCTCCACCGGGAGGAGAGCAGTTCAGTGAGGAAAGGGAACTTCAAATTATGAAGGATTGATTGCCAAATGCTACAGAAGGGACCCATTATGTGAAATATTCCGCACCGAACAAAACTTGCGACGCAGTAATGGATGTGAGTGCAAGTCAATCTCATCCAGCTGCCACCACAGCCAGAACTGGCAAAATGGAACCTCCCTGCCCACGCCCTGAACATCTCCCCGTGATACGGGAAGCCAAGAAGGATGCTCTCGCTTTCAGTAAGTTGATACATGCTGCAGAGAGGAACCGAGCTCAGAAAACGTCCTACATTAAGTTAATATTCGGGTTTACAAATAACTTAGGGCCAAAATTAGCCTTCAGTTGCATTAGTGTAAATGCAGCACAGCCTCCCTGGGTGGATGGGATTTTCTGGACTGTAAATGGAGGGAGGGTTTGGCCCTGGGAAGGCTGTAACAGGAAGAAGGGAGAGTGCATCCCATTATCTGGCTTTGCAGGGGAATTGATAGTGGTTTCTGTGTAAGTGTGATGCTCCAGAGGGCTGGGGAGAGCCCTGCCAGCAGCACAGGAGAGGCTCAGGTACAGCCTGAAATGCAGGAGCCCACCAGGGAGACTGGAAAAACACAGCAACAAAAGGTGGGGAGGCAAAGCCGTGTTTGCTGAGGACATTTGTTCTAAGGATTCCAATTAAAAGTCAACATAAGCACATTTTTAGCATGTCAAACATACCTGCTGTTTTCCTGGCAGGGATGCATGAGGGGCTTCATATTTCATCTGTTTACCTTGGTGATGCTGCCTGATGCTCTCTTGCATCAGATGCCCAGACAAACACATTTTCACACCTAACAAAATTTTCTCTTTTTGCTTTATAATTTTAATTTGTAATAAAGAAACCATGGAATCTCTTTAGCTTATGATTCGCATTGACAATTTTTTGAAATGTTGTATTTGTGATCAGTATTGGATTTAGATGCAGAGCAGAAGGAATATTTGGTAAGGTTTTATTTGAATACAGCAAATATTTTTGGTGACATTATTATCGAACTAGCTCGAACATCTTCAGGAATTCATTTCCTCTTTCTCTCTTTTCTTGTTTTTTATGCATGTTCCTGATTTTTTATTTCTCCTTGATTTTGTTTGCATACTTTTGAAATCATGTTTATAACCAAGAGCACAAACAATTCACCATTAGAGCTGTACAAATGGCAAATTTTCCAGTTTAGTGGCAAAGCTGGAAAATGAAGGGTCGGTGAACTACGTGCATTTGGAGCTGATTTGAAACACAGTATTTCTTCAGGAGCTAATTTTTATCCCCTTTAAGAAGTCAGCTCAGCATCAAACAAGAAAATGCTGCACTTTGCAAGGTCATGAATCCATTTCTCCTGTTTTGTTTTTTTTTTTGTTGTCTGAAACCCTTGGCTGGGCTTCGTTCCCCAAACCTGCTTTCTGTGGAGGTGAAGGCAAGAATGCTGGGAGGAGAGAGGATAATAGCACAGGATAAGGAAGAGACACTTTCTTGGAAACAGATTTCCTGGGGCTGTAAATTGGGAGTGAAGCCAGGCTGGGGGATTAAGGTCTGAGTGTCCTCGTGCATTTTGTGAGTTCATCCAGATTTCCACGCTGGGGATATGTCCTTCTGTAATTAATGGGCCTTAAGCTCAAGTCTGAATAGGAAGCTTGTGAACAACCCTTCCTGGAGCCAGGCTTTTGTAGCCTTGGGACTCAACTCTACTCGGTCTCAGTGTTGCTAAAAGCGAGTTGTTCTTTTTGTGGAGCTGCCAAGAGGAAGCACTCGGGACTGTTGGGAGAATTGAGTTCCCAATGCAATCTTAGAACAGAGACTTTAAATACCCAAATCCCCAAAATTCCATGTGTCCTCTCTTTTCTGCTTCTCACTTCCCTCTACATATTCCTCTCTCTGGCTCTTTTGGTTTCCTTCTTTTGCCCATGAGAGCCTTGGTTTACTCCCTCAAGCTCGGTGTATGGAGCAGCTCCTTTGCTCCTGTGCAGCCAGCAGAGGGGGTGGGGTGGGTCCCCTTTGCTTTTTGTATGAGTGGCACAAAGGTCACAAAGGAGCATCTGTTTCCCAAAAAATTATTATCCCCAATGAGGCTCAAATGCACAATGCATGTGTGCTGCAGGTCTTAGTGGCCTCCTGGTGGCTTCTGAAGCAGATCACAGCGAGGTCAGATGGCCACATGGGTGGCTTAAGGAGACAGGATCTGATTCTCATATCCTACAGAAGTCATGGGCTGATCCCTTTTTCTCATCCATAATACCTTGCCCAGGCTTTTCTTCACCACCCCATTCACTGTCATATCCCATATCTACAACATTTCTCTTTCTCCTATCAGCAGCTCCTTTTTCTTTTCTAAGCCTTTTTCTTTCTGTTTACTTCACTTCATCATTCCTGCTTGTCCTTACAATTTTTTTTAATGTTTTGCCACCTTTTCTCTGTTTATATTTTCAGTAACCTCAATCCTGTGATGGGGGAGAAGGAATAAAAATAACAACAAAATCCCTTAGTCTTTTCATTTTTTAGATCAAAGATGACTGAGCAACCAAGGAGGAGAATTCGGGGCAGCCTTTGATGCACATTATTGATGTTGGCTTAGCATGAAAATCTCCTTGTGCTATATTTGGGCCAATTATCAGAGGTCCACGCAATTAACCTGAGACACACTATCCCCATGTGAAGCAATGAAATTTAAAGACTAGGGAGGTTAATTCAAATCTTAGATGTTTCTGTGATAGGAGATTACTTACCCCATTCCTTTGTGTTTGCTGGGAATCTTGTGCTGAAGGTTTTGATGTTGCCTTGAAGCTGTTCTTGGAGCCTGGCTCTTGCTGCCATCCCTGATTGCCTGCCTGCTCCACTGGACTCTGGGCATTAGAGGTGCTTTGGCTCTCACACCTCCCAGCTTCCCATCGGAAATGCTTCCCTGGCATTTGAGCTTCTGCAGCACCCTTCACAGCACTGAAACACCCCCTAACCTCCACAGCCTTCTGGTTATAGTCTTTGGGGTTTTTTCCTCTTTGTACACAGTTTCTGATGACCAAATTTGGGTTGAGACAAGACGTCACGCTGCAGAGACAGGAATCTTGAAGACCCACGGTTTTGTCTCCAGCGGCTGCCGGGGTTTTCTGACTGCAGCCACTCCTCAGAAAACTCCGTATTAGCTGCGGCTATGAATATAATCCTTCTTCTCCATGCAGGACTTGTGAAACTGCACCAGTGTCCAATCTGGGGCTCCCCAGGACAAGACAGGGTCAAACTGAAGTGGAAAGCTACCAAAACAGTCAGGGAGACCTTTTTTTTTTTTCAATTCTCAGGCCTCAGTGCGTAAATTCATTCAATTAAGATATCATGTCTCAGATCCACAAAATGACATATCCAGCTGCCTGGGTCTCTTTGGGATCATTCACTCAGAGCTGCTGTGAAAAAAGACCCCTCTGGGGCTTGCTTCCTTGGAGCTGGCTGGTGTTTCCACAAGATCAGGTATGTGAACATCTGGAAGATGGCTCCCCCCTCCCTCATACCATCCTCTCCCAGTGCTTCCTTCTCCACAGCTGGCTCTTCCTGTGCTGAGAGGCAGGACAGCCAACCTCTTGCCTCTTCCTCCTCTTGTCCTTGAGAGCAGAGCTGGTCCCATTCATCCGTGCTGTGGCACTGGTTCAGTGCTAAAAGCCAGCCTGCCACTGGTCAGTCTCCAGAGGAATGGTCTGGAGTCACAGTCCAGCCAGAAGGTTTGTCTTGCAGGTGTCCCGAAACTTCTCCTGGAAGAGCACAGACAAGGTCTGGATTGCATCAGAGCCAGACCCTCTACTCATTCCCTCTCCAGGGGCTGCAGAAACTTCTTTTATTACTTGTAGTCTGGCATGGAGCCTGCTGGCACTCACAGCCCTCCTCCCCTTTTGTGGCCCCTGACAGAGGGAACTTGACAAAGCTTTTACCTGCACCTGACAGGTCCATGATCAGACAGCACTGGGCAGATGATGGGGTTTCCTGTGAGGACCTTCTCAGGAGCTGAAGTTTGTTTCTGCAGTCAGGTTTCTTCTGATGGAGAAGGAAACAATCCTCTTGCACCCCTGGGCATAATCCCATGTATCAGTCATGGACACACCTTTTGTGGGCTGGGGGCCCCTTATCTCTTATTCCCTTTTTGCACCCCTAATTTACGATGAGAGCTTTGTCAGCACTTCCAAGTGTTGTCCTTCTTCCCTATTTGTACAGTCCATTGTTTACCAGCTGGTGTGATCCCCCCTCTGGCTTGGAGAGAGCAACCTTTGTTTTAGGTGGACTCAGATCCCTTTTGAGGTGTCTGATTGCTGTTCACAGCAATGAATTAAGTCATGGTGAGCGGCTGCAGATCAGACTTTTGCTGCACTCATGGTAATGAACTCACCTCAAGCTGAACAGGTTTGCCTCCTGTCTTGGAACAAAAATGCATGAAGAGAATTTTTACCTGTTTGTGCCTTGGCATATGGCAGCTCTGGGTTTCCTTAGCCCTTTTTTTGTTGATTATATAATTTTTTGTTGTATGTTTAACTTTGACGATATGGACAGAGATCCATCAGCTTATTTATCTGCAAAACACTTTCCATTCACACTGACTGGGCTCAACAACTCTGGAGTGTTTCAGGAGACTGGATGGCTCGTTACTTACAGGATGATCAAAGTGAGAGACAGATAACAACAAATAGTACATTAAATCGTCCAGCCCCACCCCTGTCAGTAAGCAATTTGCTTTTTTACTCATCACTGGACTGTCGAAGCAGTTCAAACCCACCTGCCAGCAGGACTTGTGAAGATGAGCAAGCGGCTGCCCTGCCAGCTGGGGGAGAGCTGGGTCTCTGCCTTGTCTCACATGCCGTGTGTCACCTTCACATCCCAGCAGGAGCCCCCAGGGCTGCAGGGAAGGGCAGCAAAGCAAACCTGTGCCCCTCGGGGTCAGGAGCTCCAGGCCATGGCTCAGGCAGTCACAGGAGCTGCCCGGAACAGGAGCTTGGTAAATTTGTCACTTCTTATTCTAAGGCAGTTTTGCAGATGAAAAGAAGGCTTGAGTCCCCAAGGCTCTCCATCTGGCACCTTTCATGAGCACTAAATAATTTAGTAAAGAAAGCCTTTACATGTTCAGTGCTCCCTTCCTACATCTGACACAGCTCAGTCAAAGCCCTCTTGAAAATAAAAATGCCAGAAAATAATGCTTTCTGAACATAGTCTGAACACCAAATATTGTTAGAGTTAACTTCATCTGACCTTTGGTCACTGTTCTTTGCTAATGCCAAATCTACATAGTCGTAAAACCAGACTTACACCAGTTGTAGTATCTTTGTCTGTTAATTGCCCATGCTGCAGTTTGGATGTCTTAGCAGGTACTGCAAAAATGCCTTTCTTTGTCAACAAGTTCATTATTTCTTTTTAGATTCTGCAATTTTCTCAAGCATGGTTGCTAACTGCCATTTTCCTGTGCAAAACAGTTTCTTTTTTTCCCTCCATTCCTTGTATTCTTTCAGTTTTATATAGAGATAGAACAGCCTGCCTGAGCTTCACATCCTAAATGCTCAAAAAAAATGGTCACTGCGTCTGAACAACCAATTTGAGAAGTCTTCAGAGAAAATTGATTTGAAAGCTAGGGGTGCTCAATACTTGCTGAAAAGAACCCTGAGAACCAGAGAACAAAACACATGCCACTGCCCAGGTATTTCAAGCAGGGGATCTATTGCCACCAATGTTTCTGAAAGCTTTTATTCTCCTTTCCTTTTGTCTTCTCTAGGCACAAAGGATACAAAGGAAAAATGATATGACTACTACTTCTAAACACTCATAGATTTTCCAGTGTACCTGCGACAGTGGTGTCTGGGAACCAGGGATGGGATGCCTGTTTTTAGGGCCTGCCAAGAGGTGTGAGGTTGTTCTTCCTGGAAGCCAGAGGAGAGTCCGTGCTGTGGGAAGGGAGGTTACTGAAATGGAGCGATGTGAAGCCCTGCTGAGAGGGGCCCTCCCTGGTGAAGGGGACCTTCCCCCAGATAAAAATACATTTACATTCAAGGAAAGGATTTGGGACAGATTGTATTGTGTGGGAGAAAGGGACAGCATTGACTGCAGATGTTCAGAGGAGCCTTGGGGAAAACCATTTTTAATGAGCCACAAGATGCAGTTTTTGAACCTGGAAGAGTTTGTTATTCCTCTGTCCAAGTTTAATCTGAGTATATTTACTCCAGTCAGAAGCCCCATTCAGCAGGTCCTTACAGCCTGTTGAAGTCCATAGGAGTTGAACACTCCTTTGAAAGCTTTCAAAGCCATAGATTTGAGGGGTTTTTTTCCCCAGTTTCTGTGTTCCTCACACTCTGGTCTGTGCACGTACCAAAGCAACACCAGCCAGTCAGCAGAGCTGCCCTCAGATCACAGCACTCCGTCCCATTTGTTTGAAACCTGCAGCCTCTGCCAACTCAAATCTCACCAAAAGCCTCAAGGAAATAGCAGGCGACAGACTTTGCATGTGAGAGACACACAAAACGGGTCTCCAAAGGCTCGGTGGTGCGTTCAGTCAGCAGACACTCAGTGCCCGTGTGTCTGGGGAGGCTCCTGGGCTGGGGGAGCCCGGCACACGGAGCACGGCGGGAGCTGCACGGGAAAGGCTCCGCGGAGGGACAGCATCCCACCGGGGTCACCGACCCGGGGCTGGTGGGAGCAGGCAGCTGGCATGGCTCCTGGCCCCACGTCCGAATTCTGACCTTCCCAGCTGCCCTTCTCACAAGTACTTTCTACTCTGCAGGAATTGTTTCCATCTGCAAGGCAAAAATTTTAAGGAGGTGTCGTTTTGTCCCTCAGACCATGTGTGCATTGCATGGTAGGACTGCCCTATCTACAGACAAAGATCTGGGTCTCTAAGAAACCATTCGTCCAGACCCTTTGATAGGGATGTGCTGGGTAAGTCCTGCCATGTCCCAGTCTGGGTTAGAAAATTGTATCTGTATTGTATCTTTGGAGCAGAAACTGCCTCTGGATTGAGCTCACTGCCCCACCAGGAGCAGCTGGGTTTAAAAATCAAGATCCACATTTGGTGCTACAGCCATCAGAACGTAATGTGGGTGAATCAGGCTGCACAGGGAATTAGAGACATATTTATACAGCTCACCTCCCCACAGGTCAAATTCCCTCTTGCAAGGAGAAGTTCCAGTTTTCTGGCACACTGACAATTTCAGAGACACTGCTAGGAATATTGTAGGCTTACGGGGAGATACGATGCTCCCAGCCCTTCCCAAGCTCATCAGAGAGCAAATGGAAAACAATAGCTTCTGGAAATGCACCTTTTGGGAGCTAGGAGCAGCAGAGCAGGGCAGGTGAAACCCAGAAGCTTTGCAGGGCCTTTTGGGAGCCCAGGTAAAAGCCATGGTATTGAGAGATTGCTGGAAAGAGAAAATTCTTGTATATTAACGTAATTGGACATAATTACACCTTTGATCTTGTCCATATTTATGAAACAGTGAATGGGGAACCCTGAAGGATTTCAAGGAAGAAATTACCTTATTGAACCCTCCCTGTGAACTGAGGTGCACTGTAAATCACTTTCCCCTGCTTCCAGCACCTCACCAAAGGGCTGAACTGCCCTCAGTGCTCCCAGCCCCATTAATGTCAGCTCTGCAATGAGCTCTGCCAGGCCAGTGCTGACCAGGCTACATTTTAAAATCACAGGGAAAGCAGCATAATCTGACTGCTTGGACTGCACAGGTCTAGTGACAGGGGCTAAATTTTTGTTGTTTCTCTGCATCCCATAATACTAATCCCTGACTGTGATTTACCTGGGATAACAGACACTGCTCCACTAGCTGTTCTTGCAATTACAGCTATGAAAATTAAGGAAAAACCCGTATCATTCAAGTATTTAAAAATAAGGCCTTTTAATTTTATCCTTAATTTCCTGGAGAGCTGGAAGGTTACGGACTTCTGCTTGTATAACCCTCTTACTGCAACACAAAATGTTTGTTATCCTGATCTGTGTTTTGAGAACACCAGGGGTAGTTTTACTACATGAATAAACAAACAGAGGGATGAATGGAAATGCTGTTCAATTGAGAGTCCCTCATTGATAAAATACCTGTCACATACTTCTGCCTGAAGCACACAGACACTCTTGTAGAGCAATGTGGCAAGTGGTCCACTAATCATATTCCAAGTAAGTCCTAAAAAGGAAAATTCCTACAATCTTCAAATCTATAGAGGAGCAGATGGATGATGGCAAACTCTAAGTGCTTTACTGGCTGCCTGCCTGCCATCCTCTGAACAAGGGCTAATAATAATACCACTTAAAAGAGCCGCTGAAAGGTTAGATTAGTTTCACTGCTGCAATTTGCAAATAATCCAATATGTGAGTTTACTACATCCTTTCCTACGGCCATGGTCAACAAATTCCTGGGTGCAGTATGTTTACCCACTGATAAGGGCTTGTGCTTACCTTTCATCAAGAAGAAATCAATAGATCGGGTCTGGGTCCTTGTGAACTCACTGGCAAAATACAAAGGAAGTTTCACCAAACATTTCTTTTTACAACTCCCAGTTTATTCAGTCAGGGAGCAGGGAGGAAAGCCTGCTCCCACTCACCTTCTGGCTTTTTCTGCAGCTTTTTAAGCCTTTCTTGACAGGAGTTTGGAGCCTCAAATGTTGCATATGAATTGAGGGAAGCATTGTCTCACCTTGAATTCCTGGGCAGGCATATGGTAAATCCTGGAGTGGTTTGCACAGCTCTGCCACAATGCACAGCTCTGCCCTGCCAAGGCCAGGGACTGTGGGGACCTTCCCTGCAACCACACTCCCCCCATGGGGCTTGGGGCTTCGTGCTGCCCCTGGCCTAGCCAAAATACTGCAGTCACTCTCATCCCCAGCAAAAAGTCCTGCTCTGAAGGAGGCAAGTGTGGGGTCAGCAGTAAATGCAATGAACTCTCTCTTGTCAGACACCAAACGGAGACAGGGCTACTGAAATTATGTAGCTGGCAAATAACTCTGTATTTATGGGCTCCAAAATGAGGAAGTTTGATTGCTCTCTTTTCTGTCCTCCTTCACATTTCTTACATGATGAGGTCTGTGAACCTTTATGTCCAGAGCCATGAACTACCATTGCCCTCCCTCTCTCTGATGGTTAATAACCTCAAATTTGGATTTTGCTAGCATACAGGGAAGGCCAGGTTTTTACATGAAACCATCACCACAGAAGATATATCAGGAAACAAAATTATCTTGGAATGACACAATATTGTGGATAACCCCAGCTAGCAGCTACATCCCACACATCTCATTCACTGGCCTCAGTGGGATGGGGGAGATAATCAGAGGTGTAAAAGTCAGAAAGCTCATGGGTTGAGATAAAGACAGTTTAGCAGGTAAAGTTGCATACACAAGCAAAACAAACTGAGGAATTCACTCATCACTTCCCCTTTCCAGGCAGTTGTTCAGCCATCTCCAGGACAGCAGGGCTCCATCATCTGTAGTGGTGCCTTGGGAAGGCCCACACAGTCACTCCAAGCATCCCCCTTTCCACCACCTTCCCTCAGCTGTTACTGCTGGCCATGGTGTCATACGGTGTGGGACACCCTTGGGTCAGCTGTCCTGGCTGTGCGCCTTCTCAGCTCCTTGTGCACCCCCAGACTCCTCACTGGTGGGGCAGCACAAGCAGCAGAAAAGGCCTTGGCTCTGTGTAAGCCCTGCTCAGCAGCAACTAAAACATCCCTGCGTTGTCAGCACTGTTTCCAGCACAAATCCAGAACATAGCCCCACCTTGCTGCTCTGAATAAAACTTACTTTGTCCCAGCCAAACCCAGTTTGTTTTAATTCCAAACAGATTCAGAAAACATCTGAAGATAATAAAAAAGAGGCTTGGCACCTAGAAAAATGACCATGGCCCTTGGATCTGTTCAAATTGACCAGTGTGGCATGGAAAAAAAACACTTCTTTTGTGTTTCCTGAACCTGACATCTCCAGCAGTCTAAATGGCCCAACCTGCTCATTCTGTTAATTTCTTTACTTGTTTTCCTCTCTCTAATTGGCTCTTTAGAAATGGTAATTTCTTCCATTTTAATTGTGAATGAACAGGAGCTATCCCAGCTGCACCCTCCTTACCAGCTCCTGCTCAGACCATTGGCTTTCCTGGCGAGAGGAGCAGGTTTGGCCCATTTGGCAGGAGTTTGGTCACCATACGACTCCTACAATCTCCTGGGCAGGACAGGCAGGCTGTGGTGCTCTTGTCACTGGATGATGTTACCAGCAGGCTTTCAATCATCCTGGCCACCTTACTTTTTGATATGACGTGACATGTCTGCCAAGCAATCCAAACAAGACAAGCAGGGTAGCTATTTGCTGTGCAAGGACCTTCTTATACTAAATGGAAAAAAAACAAATCACAAACCCCACCCATAACACTACACTGACCCACACTTCGCAGGGTCAATGAATAGTTTTTTCCCCTGCAGCAAGAACCACCAGCCCTCGCTAGGGAAGCCCATCAGGCTGACACACCTCACTGCACTCTGGTGTGCACAGCAGAGCAGGCTGATGCAGAGGGGACACGCAGCAGCACACAGCCACCCAGTGACACCCACACACACAGCCCAAGGAACCACGGCGATCCCGTGCTGACCTGGGAACTGATCCCGGCACCACCAAACAGACTGGTGCAGGACTGTGTTATTGCCACTGCTGCCAATACTAACCCATCTGTTTGGACCATTTAATGCTTTCTGTCACTGAGAGGTTCTGCACTGCTGGTGCTTGCAGCCAGCCTTTGAAATGTTGCAGGAGGAATCCCTGGAGCTATGGAAATGCATTTTCTTTTCCATAAGAATTCACCTAGATTTTGCTGAGTTGTGAATTTTGAAAACGGCAATTTCTCTTCTGTCCTTTCATGTTTCTCCTAGAAAATGTTAGTAGTGGATTTTCAGACTAATTGATCCTGACTGTTCTTGTGCCCCAAAGCACACCGACAGAGCAGGGCTGGGAGTGCTGGGAGGGGCAGCTCCACACCCACGGACTGGACGAGCTCGTCCAGCAAGAGCACTGACAGAGCCTCCGAGTTAGGAGAGGGTGAGCTGGGGTGGCCTCAGCTGCCTCGTGAGCCCCTTCCAGGCCTGATAAGCAGCTCTGGCTGGACAGGATGTTGTGGAAACATGGAAAGAGAGACTTGGGTTCTTCAACCCTCCCCTCTCCTCCTGTTTCTGGGTATGTGACCCCTTGCCCTGCCAGCAGCTTTGCACAAGCACCACGGGGTGTGACCAGACCTGGGCAGAGGTGGCCGAGGTGGTGGCAGTGCCCAGGAGTCAGCGTGCCCTCACCAGTAACACTGTGTAATGAATGCACACACAAAAAGACAAGAGCAGACATAAAATAATTCCATTTTAAACTCTTTTTTTAAAATTACACAGAAAGTGACACTTAGCAATACATTAAAAGAATTCTATTTAAGCTTCAAAGTCATGCATTGGAGATGAAAGAAAGGGGTGATTAGTGTGCAACCTTAATTCTGTCCCCTATCTGCATTATGCTACAGAATTTAATTGTCGAATCACTTGTGCCTTGGGGACAGTCCTAAATGGAAGTTCAAGAGGCAGAATCAAGACAATTTGAATGCAGCATTAATTTCTCAACATTGCAGTACACAGGTTTTGCATCCTGAGTAGCTCTTTTGAATGTAATTTAAAAATTAAGAAAAAAAATTCTGCAGGAAAGGAAGTACAATTATTTATGAATGGGAAACTGAGATGTGGAGCAATTAAGAAAGCTGTTCAGCATCACATAAAAAGGTGGCAGTGGAGAGGAAATTAAACCTAGTTTCCCAGTAGAGTTTTTGATTGCAGGAAGCTGACCCATGGTAGACTACTTCTGTGCAACTGTTGTTTAAAATAAGATGATTTTTACAAACAACTTTTATCTATAACGCTGTCCTTTCTGTATTTTCTGTTGTCCAACTTATTGCATTCATTTTCTTTGCTGCAAGTAAAGTGAGTGAAGGAAATGATGGCCCTGGGACAAGCCTTTCCCACAGGCCACCCTTCCCTCCACACCACCCTCCTGGTCGTGGGGGTCCTGTGGAATGTGGAAGGCTCTCTGTGCCTCTGGTAAGTGATGCTCAGCACCACTTTCCAGGAAAAGCAATTGTCCGTTAGTTTTCCATCCCTCCCTGTGTGCACACAGCAAAGGAGAGCCTGGCAGCATCAGGTGACCCTGGTGAGGAAGGAACAAGGTGCTGCAATGCAGCCCACACCAGGACCCCACCAGTCCCCTGGCTGTCCTGGAGAGACACGATCGAGGAAACAACAGCATCTGGAGAGCAGCTGTGGGATCTGTTTGTCTCAAAAATCCTTCTCAGTAGAGAAAGGCTTTTGTGGTGGGCTGGGTGTCCTCTCTGAGACTTTTCTGTGGCTAAGGGGCTGCTCTGACAGCTGAGTGTGAAGCCTTGGCCTCATTCGTGAGGAAGCTCAGTGGTGGGGTCTCAGCTGCTTCAGCAGAAATGTTCTTGTGGCTACATCCCTCTTTGGTCCTTCCTCTGCTCGTTTCCAAAATGCCCCATCCAGGTGCCCTGTGGCCACCACAGCACCTGCAGCCGCCAGGGAAGGACAGCAGAGGAGGGCAAATGAAATGTGCATTTTCCTTCTGCCAACATGGAAGGGATCCTAGGAGGCACATTGCCCCCATGACTCTTCCCCCAGCCTGTTCCCAGCTCACAGGGGGGGCACAGCTGCTTTTCCCTGCAGCCCTCTGAGTTCAGGAGCTTCCTCTCCTTCCCTCCTTTTGCTGAGTGCCCAGTCCTGATCTCTTTGTGCACAGCAGCACCCAGGTAACCCTGCCCCGGCCCCACATACCTGTGCACCCTCTGGTGGTGGGACAGAGATGGGAGCCAGGGCAGGGCTGCTGAGGGGACCTCCCTGCCATTAATCCAACCTCTTCCAGGACCACAGCCCTGTAACAGCATCCAGCTTTCCCTAGGAAATGACCGTGAGCTTCAGGGATTTTTTTCCCTCCCAGGATACAGTTGTGCAGCCTCTGTTTGTTTGCACAGATTTGTCTGCCATCAGCTTCGTGCTTTGTGCTAACAGCCAGGGAGCACAGCTGATGGCAGGCGCCGAGGTTCCTGGGCTCCCACAGAGGTACTGCTCTGTGTTTATGAGGGATAATGCTGGAAGGGTTAAGATGTATGTCTGAGCCAGCAGGGATAAATCAAAAAAATCTTCTCTCTTCAGCTTCTCTTCATCTACATATATGGCCTTCAGCTCAGCCTCCCACCAGATTACAAACCCATCCCCACAGCTCTCTGTGAAAGAGCCAGGGCTTGACTGAATCTCTCAGAATACTTTAGGTACAAGATCATCCTCCCCTTAGCTGGAACTCTGAATAAAATCATCCTGATGCCCAGAAAGCACCACTTGATCAGTGCTTCTTTTTTTTCTGCATCCCTCAGTTCTGCTATCAGGACACCTGGTATACACAAAAGCCTTTATTTACTATGAGGGATTTATGGCACAGCCAGAAATGGAAGGGAATGCTACTTCATGCCTTGAGATCACTTTGCAGCTCCCATCCCACGCAACCACCTTGGAAACTGTGAACTACTTTGTGGCCCCTTTTGCAGAAAAAAAATCCATCTTTCCCAGACTTTCCAGGTCACACTCTCTTTTTCAGCCTCCTCGAGGATGAAGCTATATTCCCCTCACAGGCACAGATGAGTAACTGCAGGAAACTGGAGACCCTGGTCAGTACTGTTGGGTAAAGGAGAGGTGAGGAAATGAGGAAAGCTGAGAGAGAGTTCTGTGGAGGTCTCTGCAGTGGCTCAAATGTTTTCCTGAAGTTCAGGACAAGTTCGCTGAAGTGACTGGGATGTTCAGCAGAGGAAGAGGATCAATCCTTTTATTTTCTCCTAGAGTTGTGTCTCACTCTTGGAGAGGTGCTGACGATGGCTTTTTCTTCATGGCAGACAATGGGTTAGAGGAGGGATGCAACCCTCAGTGGGAATAGACAGAGACTTCTGAAGTGACCAATACCCATAACAACTGGATTCAGGCTGTTATTTTGCAGCTCATCCCAAGTGGAGTCAAGGGCTTATTTGTATGGTGAGGATCAGCCATGGGCTCATATCCAGAACAAGAAGCTGCACTCACTCACCCCATCGCTTATCATCCCATTGAGATGGATTACTGGATGGATGGATGGATGGATGGATGGATGGATGGATGGATGGATGGATGGATGGATGGATGGATGGATGGATGGATGGATGGATGGATGCAAGGATGGAATGATGGATGGGGGGATTGAAGGATGGATGGATTGATGGTTGGATGGATGGAT
>VWZT01016008.1:94216-112364 GCA_013397055.1 Pachycephala philippinensis
ATGGATGGATGGATGGATGGATGGATGGATGGATGGATGGATCCCAGCAATTCATCAGACAACAGGGACATGAAGAAGATGGAGGTTCCAGTTAGCTCCGTTTGACAGTGTAGATTAAGGTCTGAATGTCTCCCTGCTAAAGCAATACCAAAGGCACTGCTGAATTTGTGTCTCTTATGTTGCTCCCTTTCCACGACCAAATGAAAGTTGGACAGTTTGGTCGTAAACTCATGGGAATCTGTGGAAGTCAATGACAAATTCCAGACAGTTTGTAACATCATTAATGAGCAGTTAATTATCTTGGATGGAAGAGTGTCCCTACAGGACTGCAGCATGGAGAGACACTGTGCTCTGTAAAAATAGAAAAAATAGAATAAAACTATGATATTAGAAAAGAGCTTGTTTTCAGTGAAACAGATGCTAAAATATTACAAATACCCTGACAGACTAAGCAAAGCTACAAACTGAAAAGGAATCCTGTGTGTTAAAACAGGCTTTGACACATCTTTCTGAACTGCTTCTTCACCAACTCTCTTGCCCCATCAGTAGGATGTCTGAGCTGGGCTACAGTCTCTTCAAGGATGTAGTGCAACCTGTGACACAGACAAAACAATTCCTTCCCAACACTGAGCCCAGACAGGTATTTTCACTTTTGCAGCTGTGTCCCACACTGAGTGCAGCAGGGCATCAGCTCGGTACCGGCCTGGAAACCCACCAGCTGCACTCGTGCTTACCCAGGAGACTGGTGATGCTTCATCTCCAACACCAACCCAGGGCCATCTCTGCCCTCACCCAGGGGCTGAATCCAACCCTGGGCTAAGCCATCTTGTAGCTCGTAGTGCAGTGTCTAGGTTGGAGGCTTGGGGTTGGAGGGGATACCCTGAGGCTCAGGAGTTTCTTCTTCTGGCCATTTTTGCTCAACCCGCTGTTTTTATTTGCATGATCTCCATGGCAGGGTCTGTGGTTTATATGTGCGGAGTAGGAGTTGAAACACAACTTGATCACTTTGCCTATCTCCTGGGTGTGCCTTAAGGCTGGATGTGGTGACATTTCCATGTTATCCAAATTAGACTCAACCTCATCACCGCAACATCAAGAAAGTGCAACATCACGCCTGCTCTGCGCAATCTCCCAGACTGCCACCAGAGAGGTTTCTTCTTACCACAGCTTACAAGGTCTGGTTCTCACTGCAGTTTACCCCAGGCATGTTTACTATTCTGTTTTGTCCCCACCTTGCAGTCTATATTTAGGACTGGTTTGTAGGACTGATTGCTGGGTGTGCCATCATACATCCACATCAATGAGATGCAGGCAGCTCCATTCTTACCATTGTTTCATTGCTAAATCACTAATTCATTTTACATTAAAATGTCAGACAGGATTTTGAGAGCCTTACTCACAAACATGAGCATTTATTCATATAAATAAACTTCCTTATGTTATGGGTGTGCTTCAAAGCCCATTCAATGAATTAAAGAGTATGACCTCTCAGTCATGCCATTAGGAGGCAGATCCAGCTCTAATTTTGGTTTTACCCATTCCTGATTCTCTCAAGACTTCCAGAAAGTCACATCTGCACCTGATTCTTTCTGAGACTGACTGGAGGCATGTAGAAACACAGGCAAGGAGCTCAGTGCCAAGGTACAATCTTGCCAGTACACACATAAGGAAAGAGGGAATGTTGTAGGTTGTTGGGCCAATTTGTCCTTCACATCAGCTAGGGACAGATTTAACCCTTCAGAGCATCATGCAGAACACAATATATGCTGCTTGACTGTTATTTGAAGAGAGGACATAATATTTTCTTAGGACTTTCTCAAAGTCTGAGGAAGCTGAGAATAACTATGAGGTTAAAAACAGGGGGCAAAGCAATTATGGCTAACTTGCAATCTCATATTTCTATGGAAGATCAAAGTAACCCATGTACTACAGGAAAGACTAATTCCCAGTGCAGTGTTTCTCACCATTTCTGCAAATGTTACTCCCTCTTTGGTTTAAAGTAGATTTTTCTATAGAAATTACTCTTCCAATATCTTATATTGACATACATTTCCATCTCCCATATATGTATTTGTAGATATAGATATCTTTTTACAGGTATATGTTCATTCCAGCTGTATCAGCCCCATCTTCTCTTTTAATATCAGTCTTGGTTTATGACCTCAAGTAATTTGCAAGAGAAATACAGCTTGTAGTTCCAAGCTTCCCATTTTGGTTTTAAGGCCACAAAACCAAATCTAAACTAAAACTTTTTTACAGGATTGTAGGATTGTTCAGTCATTAAAAAGATGGTACCTCTTTCCAAGGCACATTTTGCTGGCCATGAGAGTCACATGTTGCACCAGCATGTATCTCCTATTCAGATTTATCAGTGCTAGATTTAAATAAATTTGTTCTAGGAATTCAGTTGGAAAGTAGACAGACCAGCCTTATTGCAATTAAACTTGTAACTCTGACACTGCCTCTCTTTTCTATGTTTGAGCAACTTGAACAACTTTGTTTTAATAGTTTGCATACAGAACATATACTGGCATGTCATCATTTTGAGTAGAGCTACATTTTGACAGCAGGGTGGTACAGTGAATGAGGTGAGACAAAAGAAAGAGTCCTTGGTTAGGCTCTACGTAACTGACTAATGCTCAGATTTTAGGTTCCTGCTTAACTTTCACTGGCTCGAAGTAAGTGGGTGGGTCAATTAATCCTCATAACAGAAAGCAATTGCATTGCTGTTCTAATTCAGGCTGAAGAGAAAAAAACCACTGTGTTGTTTTCAAAGAAAGCAACTGCTGTACCAAGCCAGGGTCCTGGACAATTTATTTAGTGTCAATTTGTGACAGCCCCCAAGATCTGTGCTGCCATGTCTGTGCATTTAATGTCATGGACCTGGACATAATTGCTTGTCATGAATGTTGCAAAGTCCATTAAAGAGCTTATTCCCTTCAGGGGAGAACCAGAGATGCACCTGTGATCTGTGTGGCAATGGCTTTGTGTGCAGAGACCTGATGCAGGGCTTCCGCATCCTTTGTTCCATGGCCCATCAGATATCAGATATGACACATTATATATATATATATAATATATGATATATGATATATGATATATTCCTATCACCTTAAGAAGCTGATAGATTTACCCTGATGGCTTGTTGAGGGGTGTGCTCACGTGCTGGGCAGGTATTTTATGATTCATTATCTCTATTGCAAGAATGGTCACATGGATTGTGCACTGAAAACTGTCCATATTCTGCTCTAACAAAAAAAGATTATTAGATAGGAATTATCAGATATCAAATTTCCTCATTAGTCTTCCCACTCTGTTCACCACCACCTGAGGTCTATAGCTGAAAGAGGAGGTATGAACACACTGAGGGTGGTGGTGCCTGGCTTTAGACAATGAGCAGATTGAAGATGTTTCCTCCCCACAGGTAGGAGCTGGGTAACTCCTGGGTACCTAGAATAGGAGGAACTAACACTAAGGTGAGATAAAAGTCTAATTTGAATTTGTTCCTCAGATTATTGTGCCTTCCAGTCGTAAGTCCCCTCTAGGAAAAAGTGAGGACTAAGCACTGCAAAAAGAAGATTGTTACATATGCTTTTTTCTTTTCAAAGAGGAGGCCGTTCTCATTATAGCCAGTAACACAATGAATGGAGCATTCTCCCAGGATGTAGGTGATAGGTTAAATTCCTTTCTATTACTGTGGAAATGTCCCACTGATTTCACATATATTATCAGTTCTTCTTTGATCCAGTGAATGTGCACAGAGATCAGATTCTGTGTGCTCCTTGCAGACTGTCCATTTTTACTGGCTTTAACTCCATCTTCCCTTTGCATCATATCTTGTCTTTGAAAGTATTAATAGGTTCTTTGCCAATATCTTGGTGCTGGGAAGCAACATTTGACCCAAAAATAAATCTGTCCAGGATTTACTTAGACAATGGCCTGTTTAATTTTCTGTTTTATTTTAAAAAGCCATCTTTCACATATGTAAGTTGCTCTGTATGAAACTTTTTATATGTGGGCCTGCAAGCAATGCCTCAGCACCACGTAAGTCCCTGAGGTTTTTTTTCCAGCGTCTTTCCCTGTTGGAGGAAGGAGGAGATGGCCACTGAGCAGCATTAGAGAAAAGAGAGACCAATTCTCGTGGCAGCTGCCTGGAGAGAGGAAAGGCAGGGCGTGTGGCTGGCGTTTCATCGATTGCAGTGCAGGCATACATGTGGCTATGATGCAGTGCCACTCCAGACTGACATGGGAGAGGTTTTCTGGTGGGCTCTGAAGGTTTGATGGCCTCGTACCTGCTGAACATCAGCTCTCTTGCTTTAGTGAGTGTGTAACTGGGAAGCTGCAGGTGCAAAGCTTCGGGGATTAATTTTGAGGCACAGATGTAGAAAGACTCCTCACGATAAAAGTAACATCACGCAGGTGGAGGTGGGTTTGTTATGAATTCATATCTTTTTCAGAGGCCAGATTGGCATTCCCCATGCATGACTGCAGTGTAGCTCCAGCACAGGACACAGAATCACTGCAGGTTAAGCACAGGTTGCAGCAGGTAACACTGCAGGTGAGGCACAGCCCTCTGCCACAGATTCACCACTTTCACACACATTTCACCTGTGTAGAGTCTTCCATCCCATGGCAGGGACAAGCCATCCCATGGCTTTTGCTTGATGTGTGAAGCAACAGGAAACAAGTCTGCTCAGGATTCGTCTTGATAAAACTCCCAGTTTTGCTGTAACTTTAATTGCTTGCCATCTAATTAGCCAGCACACTTACCAATGCTCATTCAGATAAGACTGATCTAGGGGAAAGCTGGTGCTTCCAACTCATCATTTGCAACTGTATGAGATTGCAACTGTATCAGATGTCCCCTTATGAATACGACTGACAGAGTTTAATAATTAATGTTTCAAAAAAAATGAACTGATGAGGCAAACAATACTCATTTCCTTCAGAGAAAAATCAGCCTTTCTGGTTAATTCATAATCATCTGCCTTGAATTACAACACAACAAAAATTATTTCTCCCAGTCTTCTATGCAGAAATAGGAAAAGAAATAATTAGCATGTGATGACGGAACTGCAAAGGGTATCTTTAGTTCAACCACGTAGTCTGCTACACTAACCACATGTGGAATTCAATATTTTGATTTCAAATGAGAGCACTTACTACATTCCTCATTGTATAAATGATTTTGCAGCCATTGGTAAATAGGATTATGTAAAGGCCTGACTCATGGGATGCTGTATTAAAAAGGACAAATTGATGGGGAGCAACCCATGAAAGGCCTCAACGTTTCTGCAGATTGAATAAAATTATCAAGACATTGCAATCACAAGTTTGCCAGAATATTTTCCTTTGAATGACAGACTCCCTTAAAGTAGCATGAAAGGAAAAATTAAAAAGAGTCTGCTATCCTAAATTGACCCTTAAGTCTTGTTTAGCAAAAAAATATTAGGAGGAAGGGAAAAACCGGGCTTCCAGGAAAACAATCTTATCAAATTCCTAACTAGAAATCGTTTAAAGAGTGGTGGACCATAATCTCTGAGACTGGCTCTTTAGAATTGTATATCCAATTCTCATCAGGAGTGGGTCAGAAGAAAAACTTTATGCAAAGCTGATACTGCTATTTGTCAAATCCAAGGTTTCAATGGGAAACATCATTGCTTTTGGAGTACTATGAAATGAAGAAGAAATGTTATTGTTGGTGTTCCTGCTTTGTCTATTATATTTTATAATGAAGGAATGATATCCTACTCAAATACACTTTAGTTTGATCACTGGTGAATCAGGAGTCCCTCCCATATTCCCATCAAAGATTCTTGAACATCTGCAGAATCTGAGCTTTGGTTTTTAAACAAAATCATTTCTAATCTCTGTGTTTGAAGAGGAAAAACTTCAACTTTCAAATATGAACTGAGTGCAGACTGATGCTATTCTCTGTTATGAGCTGAGATAGTAAATCAATAGCAATATGAAAGATGAAATCCTTCCCCATCTCCCACCTTTCATTTCAGTAGGCTGAAGACTCTGAAGATTGTCTCTGAAGGGTGATTTTAGTGTCAATGTTGTTATTAATTTATTTTTCTGACAAAGGCTGTGAGAAACATGGAAATAGGACTGGGAGATCCTTCTGGGTCACAGAAATTACCTTGCTGCCATGGCACCACTACAACATACAGCTCTCTCCAAAAATGAATAGTGCTACCTTTTTTAATCTAACTTGGTTTTTTTTGGCCCACACTATTCTGATTAAAGGCTTCACTGTTTCAGGGTAGCAGGTACTTTCTTCTAAAACCAAGGCCAAGTCTATTCAAGATCAGCTTATACCCATTTGAAAGTGTGCCAGCACCACTCTGAAGTGTAAATAGTCCTTCTCCTTTCTTGATGTTAACCCCACAATGCATTTAGCAGTGATCACACCCCCCTCTCAGCCTTCACTTGCCAGACTAAACAAGTGAAGGTCTGGAAGTCTCCTTGAAGCTGGCTGCCACTTCCCTGATCCTGCTGGAATTGTGTAGGCTATTTCCAATCAGACTTACCAGTATGTTATGTAAGTGGCAATAATATTATCCTGGTTTTGTTGAGGGAAGCCTCCTGAGAATCTTTCCTTTTTTTTTGACTCTGGCAGGTCTGAGAAGAAGAAACTAATGAGAATTATCCAGACTGATGAGGTTATTTAAAATATGCCTATGGGCACCCAGCTAACAGAGTGCCAACTCTTTTGACTGCTGAGACAGAACTGGTGAGGCTGAGGTCCCCAGGCATCTCGGAGCACACAGAGTCTGGAAAGAAAAAGAGGAACAAGGAGCATTAGTTATTATTTCTTAAGTAATTGTTTTTGTAATACATTTTTTTTAAGCCCAAATTCTCTTGTCATATTCATTTTTCCTGCCCTGGTGGTGGCACTCTTTGCTTCACAAGAGAAGCCAGTAAGAAAAGCCAGGAACTGCACAGAGCAAGGAGGAGGCTGGTGCTTGAAAGGATCTGGTCAGCCTGGCAGGGGGGTGAAGGAGCTGGCAGAGAGAAATCCATCCTGGGGACACTCCTTGTCACAACAGTGCCACTGCAGGGTGCTCCTGTCAGCCCAGCACTCTGTATCATCTATCTGAATGGTTGCCTTATGACATGCCAATGTCCCCACCATGATGGGAATTTTCAGGAAAGATACATTATAATAAAATGCAAATAGTGTATTGTCTCCGAAAATGCCCATAGCCGAGTGGGCAGCATAATGACATTAATTCAAGCTTCTAAACAATATCACTGCTATTGGTATTGATCTGACACCCATAATCGGTATTAATGGGCTGCAGGCACAGTTTAGTTACTCCCTTCTAAAATATCACCTTGAAATTTTCCACTGCTGATAGCACACAGGGATGGGTCTCTTTCCAGAGCAGGTAATTGAAATGTGGCCAGAGCCAAAGGAGTGGAAAGCAGCAGAGACGGAGACAGAGCAGCTATGCAAGAGTGTCTGTAATGAAAGAGGAGAACAAAGAGGATAAAAGCGTACTGCAATGGCCCATGCTATGGACTGGCTATATTCATATAGAATGATCCTGTTTCTTGCTGGGGGCCTCTCAGTTACACAGATATAGGATAGTAAACTGCTTTTGCAGTCGGCTTGGCCCAGGAGAAGTGCGCTCTCACTAGGGTGAGGCTCCAGCAGCAGGAAAAGGGCCAGGCAGGCTTTGTGCCTCGATTCACACAGACCCAAAACTACCCAACCAGCTTTTGTTGGTGGGCAGGAACATCACCGAGGGCAGCAATCCCGAGCTGCACTGCTTGGAGCACCCAGCCACCACTAGAGAGAGCACTTCAGATCCTGTCTCAGGCAACACGGAGCTTGCACACAAGTACTGAGGTGAGAATTTCCCGTGATCCACGCAGACCTGCTCCGCTAGCAAAGGTTTAACTCTGACCCCCGTGTAAAGCATGGCATCTGCTGGGTTGGGACATGCAATTCAAGTTCCATTATGGCCAAGTCCATAAAGACACCATAGCCTGAATTTAAAAGCATTTCAAATAATCGTCCATCCCTATGAATTCTAGATTAGGCTGAAAACACAAGCTGTGTGGTCTGATCACTGAGAGTGAGCACTCAGGACCTCTTTCCCAGTGTTTCATATTGGTCTGGGGGCAGATAGAAGCACCAAGCCTTGATCTTGAGGAAATGAGTGCTGTAAGTCAAGCTTAAGTAAAGAAACATTTCCATTGCAGTATCTTTCCCAGCCTTATGATCAAGCAAATTCACATGCTTGCTTCCCCAGATTTTCCACAGTTGGATTTTCCACCCCTTTTTTCTGACTGGGTATTTATTTTCTCTGCCTGTGCTAGCTTGAAACTATAATTACAGAGCTCACCTTCCAGTGTCTTCCAGTCTTCCAATACCTGCTTTCCATAACCATTGATCCTATTGAGGATGACATGGGAAACCAAGGGTTTGCTGTCCTCATAAACCTCCCAAAACGTCTGATAGATACACAGCACTCTGGAAAATTGGCTGGTAACCTGTAATCTTCAAGAATCCCATAGCAAAAATAATTATATAACCAGAAACAAAAAGGAAAGATGCACGTTGTCTGAATGTAATTCCAGTGTCCTCAGAACGAATTCCTTGAGGTGCTTGAAAGAAATCTGATGGGGTGTAAGAGTTGTAGAGTTTTCTCACTGCCTAGGAAACATGGTGCTGCTTTTACTGGGCTTTGCATGTAAATTCTGTGCAGTATCACTGATAATACTCAGACACTTCTTGCTGTGTGGGTAGGACTAATGCAAGATGGTGCTGATGCAAATATAGCTTGCTTGCTGAAAATGAGCTGGAAAATTGTTTCACATGTTCACTAAGCTACACCCTGTGAGGCACATATCAAAATGCATTCAGACGTGGATGTTATTTCTGTGCATCAAGAACATAAATTAGAATCCAGGTTTCATAAAGACAGCAAAAGATGTATCTACCAGAAGGGAGAGAACATAGGTTAAGACAAACAATTTAATCTCCACAGTTTAGTGAGTCATCTCAGAACACCTGAGCCACTGCCCCAACCATGCACATGTTCTTTCCCTCTGGCAAATGTGAAGTAAAACACTGAGCAGAACTGTTTTACAAGCTGGCAGAAGTGACCAAGACCTCTATGACACTGGCCCAGTTGATGTCGAGCAGTGTGTCCAACGAGGAGTCACACCCTTCTCTGCAACGTGGACACTTACCTTTTTCTGGTTCAAACTCAGGAAAACCAACTGCTACCAGCACCCTCCAGCTCCAGGTCTGGGAGAGAAAGGAGCACCTGACACAGTTCACTGAGGGGCTGCCAGCCCCTATGCTGGGAGCTCAGTTGCTTTGTTGAGACATGGATCTCCAAAGGTCTTTAAAGGTTGCTTTCATCTGTAGTGGTGCTGAATACAGATTCTTGCTGTGGATTTAATGGGATCCAGAAAAGCTCAGCATTCTTGGAAAACAGTCTGCTTAAATCTGCTGGCATTAAATATACTCAAGGGTTTTTTTTCTTCTACTAATTACCTGAGGTGTCGAGTCAGCATTTTAGTGCCAGGGGTAGCAGACAGCAAAGCATTTCTACCTCTGTCTGCACTGAACCAGTCAACGTTTGTATGAAGTGACAAAGGCAAAAAATAATCACAATCAGGGTACACTGTTCCTAACCTACACATGCAGCACTGGATGTCTCAAGAGCTGTCATTACCTTTTCACTGGACAATACAGTGATTTTTATTCTCCAAAGAAAGATGTGTAACTTGCTAACTGGATGCCCCTGTGGATTTAGAAATACCCTGGAGTACCTGCAAGCCCAGCTGCTGAAGAGCACTCAAGTTTCAGGGTTTCTTCCCTGAGCTCTTGCATCTTACTGAGCATGGCATGATTTTTGTATAAAAAAATCATATTAAATAATAGTCTACATCCACTGTTTGCAAGAGGTATGGCTGAGTACCCAAGTACTCTACATACTAAACTCTGTGTTAAGGTTTCTGGTGAGGTCCATTCCATGTTCTCATCTTAACCATTATTGGTTAACCATCCCCTATTCCTGATCTTGCACCTCCTACACTGTCTCCCAACATGAACTGCACTGGGTATGATTTCATTTACACTCATTAAAGTCAGAAACCATCTCACTACATATCTTAAAGATGCTTCTGCATTAAAAACTACATTCTATCTTTCTCTCTGAAGTAATTTCTACTTGAGGTATCCAAGTCCTGATTAATACACATATATATCTGATGCAAGAGCAGTGTCAAGTATTCTTCTCTGTAGCCTTTTACAGCATGATTTGACTAAAAAATGTCTTTGAATATTCATATGAATACTAGAAAGCCTATTAATGGTTACAGTCTGGGAACATTTTTAACCAATCAGATGAAGGTCAGATTGGATGGGGCTTTGAGTAACCTGGTCTGGTGGAAGGTGTCCCTGTCCTTGTGCTAGATGATCTTTAAGGTCCCTTCCAACAAAAATAATTCCATGATTACATGTTTTTTCCACACATCAATATCTTTTACTCACGTTTCAGCCCTTTTGGCATTGGGTATAATCTTCTAGCTTTTTGACTCTAAGTGGCATACAAAGAGGAAAAAAACTTTAAGCTCCTTTCTTTTCTGTCCAATTTTCTTTAAATAAACATGACTTCTTGCCTTTATCCCTTCCTGCTGAATTTGGCAGAGAAGAAAAAGACACCAGAGTCCTGCAGACTTTGTGGAAATGGACGATGGGCAGAGGAAGGAGACCCCAGTTACTGCCCCAGAGAGAAGGGCCGTGGGTCAAGCCCAGGTGTGCTGAGGTGTAGGGCCTAGCTATGAGGACTGGGCACTGAGAAGGAACAGGGTTGAAACCCCCACTCCTTCATTAGAGTTGGAAGGCAGTGAAAAGGTGTCTCTCTCTCTTGCCCTCCATCAGGGAAATCCAAAGCTAACAATTCTGATATATGTTTACCACAAAAAGACAGAGTAAAGAAAATACTGCACATTTTTACTCCTGTATTTGAACAAAAAGGACACAAATCCAAACCAAGCAAAATTCCCAGTAGTCATCTAGTACATCTCTCCACAACCCATGTAACTCCAGTTAAAAGCAGGAGGCATTTATTCTGTCTCCCTAAGAAAAACTCAGACTCTTAATACACTACCAATTAGAGCTAGAATTATGTATGGATTGTTTTAATGGTTTATTGACATGCTAGTAAACTAAGTACCTTGCTTTATTAGTATCATTTAAGCCTGTACTAGAAAAGCCATTACAGAATTTCATTCCTAATAGCAATAATAATAACAATCTAGATTTTTGAAGGGAAGGCAAAACTATCTATCTGTCAATTCCACAATACAATCACATAACAAGCAATGATCCTAAAAGCTTACAAAATTCTGAGTTGATCATAGAACTGATAGCAGAGTAACTCAAGAGTTTCTAAATGCCACTTTGTTCACAGTGGTAATTTAACCTTTATGTGATATCCCTAAAATAATCAATCATATCTGCATTACACAGAGCATTTTTTTCTGATGTATGCCTTTCCACGAACTTATCCATCACAATTGTGCCCCAGCACTACCCCTTTCACGAAAGTGCAAGTAGTTGCCAATAAAAAAATTATCCATGAGTGGTTATACTGTAACACACACACAAAACAAGAAGGCTACTTCGTTGAAAAGTATCCATTACATACAATAAGGGTGATTTGTTTTGCAACATCTATTTTATGCTTTCAAGTTACATGAAAAGAACACTTTTCCTGTGGCACTTAAAAACAAGACAACACGGAAGGGTTTTTACTCCCCTTTCTGTAACAGAAATAAGCATGAAGGGACAAAACTTTGGCTCATCCTTTTAGGTGCCTGGAGAAAGCTGAAATAGTGGGGCAGGTGCTGACCCATTCAGGTGTCAGTAGCAGAGGGTGAGCACGTGCCACCACGTCTTGCCATTAATGTTACCTGGGAAGGTGAGTAAACAGCAGTTCCTAGGAACAGGAGCATTTCACATCCCTTGCTTGCTCTGAGCCTAAGAGCCAGCAGCTCTGTCCTCGCCCACCTGCAGCACCTCCTTCAACACCAGTCCTGAGGGACCATCCCCACAGGCTCTCTCCTGCTTGCCACTTCAAGGTCCTAGAATATTCAGTTGTCACAGCCCGGGCTGATCCCTCGTCCAGGCTGAGCAGAAAGTGCAAAAAAGCCCCTGGGACTGATGTGCCGTGCCCAAGGCTTTGGGTCAGAGAGGGCCTTTTCAGAATCAAAGTCACAAGGAGCACAAAGTCCCCAGTTTGGTGGCTGGGGTCCCAGGGCGCAAGGGAATGTGAGGAGTGTGGATTATGAGTGGCAGGGAAGTCAGAGACATCTGGCTTTAGAACTGAAAGATGAAGCTGGGGATCTGGGAGAGTTGTTCCTGGTATACTCAGAAACCAAGGTCTTTGCCAAATGAAAACATTACATGAAAGAATATATCAGATTCATATAATCTGCATTTTCATCCAGCAAATGCACTCAAGCAAGATATCAACTGGTTGCTCTGGCTAAAGAGATAATAATGCCCTCTTCCCTTGTATGTGTGAAATAGTCACATCAGGAGTTATTTCTAATGAAATCTCAGAAAATATTATATAAAGATCTGGAGTTAACTCACCTGTGCTGAATCAACATCACAGCTCAGGGAGGGGTGAAATCTTGAAAAAGTTGTGAATCAAATGATTTCCTGCAATACAAACTGCTTTAGTAATTGTTTTCCAGAGGAACTACATATAGGAAAACCAAGGACACAAGTTAACTCTAATGGGAAGAAGTTTTTCTTGCCAATAACAAAAAATGACAAAGCATCAGGACATTTAACAAACTTTCTATGCAAAGAACATTGAGGAAAATGAAGTAATTACTTGAATTCTTCCCCTGGGCAGAATTTAGTCTGAATAAATTATTTCAACAGTGCATGACACTAAGTCTTCTCTATTACAGACAGTCACACCAATTTAACCGGTGTAACCATTCTGACTTTGGATTAATGGCACTTTTACTTCATCTTGGTTTTGATTTGCTCCCAACTGATGCAAGCTAACTGATATAACTTCAGTTCAATTTGAAACAAAAGTGGCTTAGATAGTTTTTAACTAAAACTGCTTAGAAGCAATCTATAATCTACTCCCATGTGACCTGGAAGCCTCAAATCAAAATAAAGATGCTCATATACCAAAAATAAACAAAGGTTTGAATTTCATCCCATCTATTTTTTCCCTGCTCATTATTACCCAGACAGACCCAAGATCGGGTACTCAGTTGCTCCCAATGGTTCAGCACTTCATACGTCTGATAACATTGCAAGGCAAGGTAAGAGTCCTCCTGAAGTGATGCAGGAGAGGTTTTAAAGGTCAGTAAACAGATCAGCTAAAAATCAGACCAAGAAACAGTAGAAACAAAGCAAGAAAAGAGAATGAAGGAGATCAAAGTATGTGATTGAAAGACTACCTGTTCTTAGATGCAGGGTTGCCCTGTTTGGAGAATACTAAGCTCTCCTGCTTTCTCCAAAAGGCAAGATTTAAATCCCAGAAAGTGAAAACCTATCCGTCTTAATTGTGGTGAAAGGGCATTTTTGTCAAATATCAAGGACAATCTTAAAACCAGAAGGAAATACTGGAGGCATTTTTATGCATAGGAGTTGTCTCAGTTCTTAAGTAAAATTGCTTTCTTATACTGCTAAAAAAATGTTTAATGTTAAATAAGCATGGCACCTGTGGAATTCATGGCACTCTCTGGAGAAACACACAAGTACTATTAAATAAGTGGTTCTCACAACACCTGATGATGTAAGTAAGTGTTATTCTGTTTCTACACAGCTAGATGTTACCCCCTTCTCTGGATGATAACCCCAAAAAATTAAATTATTTCACTGTTATCTCCAATGCCTCTGGAAGCCAACAGACCTTAGACAGGTGTCTGTACTTAAAAGCATTAAGAAGATGAAGAAAGAAGTAATTTTAAATTTTGGAACAGAAGTTCCCAGCTGTCAATCCTGACCTGAATTTCGTGGACTATTTAAAACACAAATGTAAAAGCTTGTCACTGAAAGTTAAACAGTATAAAGATGATTAATCTGAGATGCTGACACGGGGTTGTAGGCCAGTGATGTTGTGTTTGTGGACTTTCAGTATTTCCTGGTAAGAATAGCTCCCAGGGCCAGAGAGAAGAGGGGGCAGGAAGCACTGTCTACTGTTATTAAAATGGTCCACTGAGCTCATGCCTTTAAGGAGGCTCAGCCAAATAAATAGTCAAACATTAACCTTTTTAGCTTAGAAAGGAAAGAAAAAAGTCCATGCCCAATGAAAATCAGTCCTGTGGTGAGCCATGTCCTGTCTGCAGCCCTGGTGCTGCCCAGATGTTGGGTTCCCCTCTGCTGCCAGATTTGGCTGCTCACAGTGGTGCTCACCGTGGGGTACATTTGTTCACACACTGGGGACACCAAACCCTGGTTTCTCATTGGAGAAGTACATATTAATTAAAAGAATCAGAGTCATTTAGTCTACAAAAGACCTTTAAGATCATCAAGTCCAACCATAATCCATTAATTTGCTGTGTAAGCAAGGTGAAGACTAAATCAATGACCTAAACATTTGCAGAGAGCACACAGAAATGAAAACAACTGCTGGTTAATCCTGTTTCCAGAAGTGAACTCAACTTCCATGTAATTATTTAATAAAAATTGACATAAATTTAGGAGTGAGGAATTCCTCTTCTGCGCCTCCTTGAGGCAGTGATAAATCATGCACCTTAAATAACAAGTGGGGGGTGTGGCTTCATGTTGGAGCCTTTGCCTGCCGAACCAGGTTAGTGCAATACTCTGGGTTTCGCACTCATGAATTAAGTAAGGAAATGTCATGCAACAAAGAAAACTTCTGGCCTGTTTCATTAATGGCCATGTAAACAGCAAACACTTGCCGTTTAAACTCTGGCAGGATTTTTTTTTACAAATGGCCAGTGAGAATTTTTTTCAGGGTACGGTTTTGAAAGACAATAGCAAGCCAGATCTTCCAGAAAAAGTATTTCTATCGAGAAGCTTGCGTACAGTTCTCTTCAAATGTTCTTCTGGTCTCAGCAAGTCCTAAAAGATTTCAGCTCATACAGAAGCTGGTACTGCAAACTTGAGTACAGAGAAATGTTGAAGACATCTGTCAGAACCTCATGGTAATATTAGAGGGAAGAAATGACTCCTTCTGAAAGAAAAATAAATGTAAGAGTTTAAGGACAGGATCAAATTAGACAATTTTCTCAAAAAAAAATATCTTGCCTATGGAAATTGCTCAGAGGTAAAGAGCCTGGCCGGAATGAAACAAAGATCTCTGGACAGCTGAGGGGAAGGAGTGTTGACTTCCCAGAGGGCATCCCTGAGGTTGCACTATGTTGGCTGGAGGCTGACCAAAATGTGTACTTGCTTTTTGGGAACAAGTGTCTAGGACCAGTTGAGCCAGCACCGAGGTGCACAGACTAAAAGGTGGTAAAGAGCTGAGACTGAGTACGAGGTATTTGGATTTAGCTGAGTTATATACTTACATGGATTGGGATGGTGAAAGTGATGATGACAGCAATATTTTCTCAAATGTAAAGTTACTGCCTCAGAAATGCAAAAGCTTTCTACTTCCAGCAAGACGGAAGAAATCAGTTGATGCAGGTAAGGAGTGAGATCAGTAATTGTCATACGTGTACTGCCATTTGTGCAGAATTGCTAATGGTGGATGTCAGATGTAAGACAGTATGTAATTGGAGCAGATTGTAAAGATAATTATAGCACACTTCTCAGATTACAATTCAAGCTTTTTTTTTTTTTTNTTTTTTTTTTTTTGGTTGCTAAGTAAGAAAGGATTGAAAATGAAAAGGTGGTGCCACAGACATTGTGAAAGCGTATGAGAATATTTCCACTGTTGTTCAGATGGGCACTATTTTTGCTTCCAATAGTCACTGATAATTCAGGTTCTACATCTTGTTGGCATAAATGCTCGAAGTCTTAACATAATAAACTAGCTCCCATGTCAGCTGGGAAAACAAGTAAGAAAAGATTAAGAGGAGTGTTCTTTTCTGTGACCACTTAATTTGAAGTCACATAGTTACTGAAATACTTTGGATGTACATCTGTTACTCTGCACTAAAAAAGAGTAACCTATAATCCTGATTATTTTTAAGAAAGCATGTAACTCTGTTAGGACTACCCCAAAATATCAAAAACATTCAGAAGTGGAAGGTTTTGAATTTTTAGAATGCATGATCACTGCAGATGGTAATCTTAATCCTAATTTTGTGTGATAATAATCAAATTGAAATGGACTTAATCTATCTCAGGTAGTAGAAATTGGGCAAAAAGGTCAATGATTAAAATATCTTCTTATTTGTAATAGAATAGTAAGTATTTTTTCTCATTTCCTGAATAATTTCACATGTCTAAGGATATTTCTTGTTGTCTGCTGTGAATCCATGAAAATGTTAAGGCATGTTCAAATTGGAGTTTAACCATGTCAGTAGAAAGAATCTTAAGATGTTTTCTGGGTATTACAAGTTATTTTTGTACATTAATAGAACATTAACCTGTTGTAATTTTCATGTTCTTTAGGTAAGGTAAAGAAGGGCATCCTAGAGAGGCATATTAAGTGACAGAATATTACTTATATTGGTTTTACAATGTGTCAACAGTTTTGTATGACATCTTAAAGCACCAATCTGCCTTTTTATTGCTAAAAAGTATGATATAATGAATTAACTGGAGGGCAAGCAATTAAAAATTACTAGTTCCTTTTTCATCCATGAATATTTTCCTTAAAAAACTTTACAGAAAAAAACCCAGAAAAATGGAAAGGAATTTACTCCAGGAAATTTGCTCTCCTATACTCAACTACACATTTCTATTTCAGTAGATTGAAAAACTCACTAAAAAGTTTAAAAATTTTGTTGAAGAGAAGCTGATAACTTTTCCGAAAACTGTAAGCATCACTGAAGCTTCAAACCTTGATGAAAGGGTGAACAGCTATTATTCCTATGAGACCCATGGTGCAGTGAGAGACCAGCTGTGCACGTGTGTGTGTTGGGATCTTTTACTATATTACAGAATATTCTTACAGAATATTGGGGCATTTCCTATCTCCAGATGCCAGTTCCCTCAATTTCTCTGAACTTGTGAAACGTGTTATCAATTCCTACCTCAAACAGAGCAGTGGGGAGGATCTTTATTTTGTGTAAACAGGCTTTGCCAGACTGCAGGAGCCTTATAAACACATCTTATGTGGGACTAACTTTCAAACCAAAGTTAATTTAAACTGTGCCAAGAAAAGCTTTTTATTAGATTTTTGCTTTCAACAAAAAGAATGATATATGAAAATTATTAAAATGTACAAAACACCATTGTAAAAAATACCTTCAAAATGATAATAATCAAATAGTTATTTTAAGAACAATGGAAATGCAACATGGAGAGAAGACGATCTAATATATTAAGGGAAAATATATTTTCCAAGGTTTCCTTTTCCTTCATTTTTTGTGCAGTACCTCACATTTAGCCAAGAAAGTTCCCTTTTATGCATCTTAGCTCAAATCCAGTTTCATCAGCATGTGACCTAATATGCCAAACTATGTGCAGAAAGAGCTCAGGCATGAATTCATGTTCCCTGCTGCCAGCTGTGCTACGAGGCCAGTGAGCTCTGGCACAGGGACAGGAGGAGAAAGGAACTTCGCAGTTCCCCCACTACCAGAGCTCATCTGCAGCGGTGAAAAGGAAGAAAATGACTAAAGGTTGTGAAGGTTATGAAGTTTCCTCTCAGCTGTCCAGGGCTTGCTGCACACTCTTCTGTACACTGAGGTGGATCAGACTATCCACGGTATTCATTTGGCTTCCCTTGGATTCACTTTCATAAACCACAGTGAATTAAGAGAGGGACATCTACATTATTTCAAAGTATTGAGGCAGAGAATCAAATGCCCAGATACGCAACAATTTACATCTGCCATGCGCCCATGGTAATTAAAGGGATCTGAGGTGTCTAAACAGCTTGGAGAAATGGAATATGGTACTTGCTCAGCTGGCAAAACAGAGAATGAAAATCATATGTGAGAAAGGCTGAGTGCCTTCCCTTCCCTTCCCTTCCCTTCCCTTCCCTTCCCTTCCCTTCCCCAG
>VWZT01016008.1:117468-220104 GCA_013397055.1 Pachycephala philippinensis
CCTGCCCTACCAAGGAAACGCAGCTTCACGGAAACGTGCCGTGTACCTGCGTGCCAGACCCCGCTGTGGCCGCATCGAGAGACTCCCACGGAGTCCACGCAGCGTGTGTGTGTCGGCTGCAACAAAACACCCCCCGATAAGGTCGTTTTGGACAATACCAGTCAGGTCACTCAGACGAAACGATATATATTTTTTTAATTGCGGGATTTTTTTTTTTCAAATGCGTGATTGAAAGCTTGTGGTGGCTGGCGTGGTTGGTTGTGATGCTCCGCCGGTCCCCGGGCTGGGAAGGCGCGCACGCAGCCCGAGCTGTTGCCGTGGCAGGGTGGATGAGCAGGAGCCCCAGCCCGCCCTCCGCTCCTCAGCCCGGCTCCCGCTCCATGTGTGTCAGCGCCGGGGTAGGAGCGAGAGGCAGGCAGCGAGGAGTGCCTGTCAGTGTCCTCGCTGGTGGGCACTGAGCGATTTTAGTGTATCAGATGCAATCGTGTCTCCCGGAGGAAGAGAGTGTGGAGTATTTATATGTACTGATGCTAGCGTTGGCTCTTTCCTGAAATGCAAATCTGCTATTAGCTGCCCCCTCTTTTTTCTTTTTTTATTATAATGCCCCCGAAATATCAGGGTTCATTCACCACCAAGAGGCTAAAGCACTTTATAGAAGGGTTAGATGACCCAGTGTGTCCCAAATTAGTTATTGGAAGTGGTCGATATATTGAGCTGTCTGTCTGTCTTCTGTCTTTTTGTAACGGTTTGTAAGGGCTCCGAGCCAGAAAGTAAAATGCGCTGGAGCCAGTTTCATCAGCAGGGAGGAGCTGATGTTGACATTGTATTTTCCTTTTAACGCTTTGAGGGCGAAGAGAATGAGCTACTGAGATTGCTTGTGGCTCTCATTTCTGTGCCTCCCCCTCCCTGAGGGTGCCCTGAAAACTTGAAGTAAGAGGAGTTAAATACAATATTGCCTTTCTGTGATGCACTGCCAATCCATTGGCCCTCATCTGTGGTAGTGAGGGTGGGAAGAGCTGTTTATATCACGGTACATGTAACGTTGTCACTTTATGCAGAAAATGCGTCTTGGTGTGTATCACATCATTGTGTACACACCAATGAGATACTAATTAAAACAGCTGTTAGTAAATGCTTATAAAAAACCCCAAATCAAACTGGCATAGACCTTCAATAAATATGCTAATGCAGTGTACCAAAGTTGTAATACAGTTTTACGCTGCAGTTTCTGTTGCTGTAAGCATAATCCAAGAAAGCTCTGAGGAAGTGGGACATGGTTGGAAATTGGGCGTCTGTATCTGCGCTGCTGTAATTTCCCTGCAGCTAGATCTGGAATGTGTTTAGCCCACTGACAATATCTTTCCCTATATGCCACTGGCGTTACACCCAGCAGAAGGGGTGGCTCGTATGTTCTGACTGTGGCAGCCTAAACGAAGATCAGTTGGACTTGGGAGGCAGGTAAAGAACAGGCAACATCACATTTTCAGTGTCTTCCCCCAGGCTGCTCTTGGTGTGTTCTTAGTCAAGTACATGACAGTGTTCAGTGCCTGAGAAAATGAAATAATTTACTGCTTGAAGCTCCTACCTTTAGGCATGTTGCAACTCCTGGCCTGTTCCCAAAATTAGTCCCTACAGAGAGTGGGATCAGTAATTTGTACAGTTTTATTGTGCTGTAGAAGTCTGCTCATACTCTGGCCATGCTACTCTTGAGATAAGTGGTTTTCAAGGCAACTTTGTGTCTCTGTATGCCCTGACCGTGCAGTATCTTATTCTTGTGCTTTGCTTGACCATAATGAGCCAGACCACTGCCTTCATTCACTGAGATACATTTAGGCAAGTCCCTAAAAGTTCACCAGATTGAGGTTTTAACATGTGTTCTGCTCATGATGTGTTAGGGTGTCTCTGCTGCCTTTGTGAAGCAGGAGACTTTTGAAGGCAATAGGCAATTGAATAGTTAAATATGTGTTTGGGTCTCATTGATAACATTGGGAGCAGAGTGACTGCTGTAATTTATGCCCCTTTTTAAAGTGCTTTCCTGAGTCAAACTTGCAAGGAAGATGTTTCTTTCAAGTGCTGCATTTCTGAAGCATTGTCTTTGTTGTATTGTTTGAGTGTGAGTTTTTTGTTTCTGCGTGCTGTGGGTCTTAGAGCTGCTGCTTGTACCCAAGCCACGTGGTTCTCCGGTGCCAAAACCGGCTATGGACAGTGCAGCTTTAGAACAGCTTCTGAAAGAGAGCTGCTGCTTTGTGGGAGAGAGAGGAGCACCAGCAGGATTATTGCGTGGTTATTCCTCGGCTGTGAGCTAAAGCTGTCTCCTTCCTAGCTCTAGGAAGTGTGATAGCGTGGGTCCTACCCACGCAGTGCATCTCGAAACTGAACATAAGATAGCTGGTGTCCTTGTGCCCAGACCTGGTTGCTGTGCCACTAGCACAGCGAGCACTGTGCAGGTGTTGTAATCACAGTCTTCACTGGTAGTTGTCAGCACACATTTCAATTTGGCCGTGGTATTTCCCCCCCGCCCCGTGTAGCCAAAATCTGAGTTCTGTGTTCAGCTGCACACTCGCACTCGGCATAGCCTCACTGGCAGCAGGGATGTGGCAGGAGAGCCTCAGGAAGTGTCTGCTGGGCAGATAGCACGTGCTTTGTAGCCCGTAGAGCAAAGTGTCTTTTNTTTGTTGAAAGGGAGGAGGAAGGTCAAGAAGGCATTTAATGGTGTTCTGCAGAGTTTGTCTCTGTGACAGTCCTAACCTGTTGGTTATTGTGGGCAAGCCACATGCCTTCCACCTCCCCTTTGCTGTGGTCTGAATGGGCTTTTTTTGGTTTAAACATAGCTATTTAAAAGGTACTATGGATGCAAATGAGAATAACCATGTTAGATTTTGTTAGTTTTGTTAGTATGGCTTGGAAGGTGAAGATCAGCCAGCTCAGAAACGCGTGGCAGGTTGCTCTGTGTCCGTGTGCAGGTTGCCTGCCCCACATGAGGAGCGAGTGCCGGAGGTAGCCTGGCACTCTGAAGAGTGTTGAGAGTGACGTTCACGGTGATGTGGTGGCATGTAGTGTTACATTCAGCTTAGGGCATCAACAGCACACTTCTTGTTGGTGTTTTCACTTCATTTTGGGAAGGGGAAATCGCTGCTGTGTTTCTCAGGACACAGGGGCTCAACAGCACTTTAAATTTTATAAATATTGGAAGTTGTGGAATCATCCTTGGTTCCAGATATTCTGGAGACATTTGTTTTGCTGTGTTTGAGTGAACGTGCTTGATGCTGGTATGTTACATACACGTTCTTTGACGCTGGTAGTTTCCGTGAGCTACTAAAGCTTGCATTGCTCAGAAGTAGCCCTTCTAGGCTGATGCAATCAACATGTCACTCTGCAGTAGCTGTTCTTCAGGGCTGCTTAGGATTTTACGAGGTTTTAGTTTTCTAACGATGTATAAAATTGTACTGGGTGGAAATAGATGAATCATCCTGTTTTTTAGAATAGCTTGGGGGCTGTTAACTGAAGAACTGATTAAATAAAGCCAGGAGTCCTGAAATGTGCTGTCTTATTAAAAAAAAAAAAGTAATTCTACAACCCCTCCATTCTTAAAAATACTTAAGAATTAGAGAAATGTCCCCTCCCCCTTTTCTCATTTTGCCCTCAGTTTGAGGGTATACAAGGTTAAATTGCCCTTCCAATTATTTTGTGAACCAAAAATTAATTGGGGAAAGATGCTCTATGTTTCTTCCAGTATTTTATCCAAGTGTCAGATAACAGAAACACTTAAAGAACCACAGACACCACATGGAAAATGTGAAAACCATCCTGTTCAGAAACTATTCTCCCGATATTCCATACTATACTTCCAGTCCTCTTCCATTTTAAACATGTGAGGCATAGCAGGTTTCTTGTTTTGAAAGTCTCAACTTTTCTCCAAAGAGCACTTTCAAAAAAAATCTCAGCAGATCTTTAATAAGTGATTACTTATTCCCAAAGGCACTGGACGTGCAGTCACCTAATTAATTTGGTCCTCTGCTTTCATTGTATTGACTGGCTAAATTATGTTTGGTAATATTGCTTGGGTTGATTGAGTCACTTTCTGGCCAGGTTTATTATTTTATTAGGTATAAGTTATGTCTTTTGTTGTCTGCATATAGTTGCTGGGTTGGGACCAGAGATGTGTAGTTAACTCCTCTAGTTATTATTTCTCCCTAACATTTGCCAGCTGACTCTTCATTCGCAGAGAGGTTTTAAAGTGTGAAAATTTCAATAACTAGCACACCTCTGTGATTTGGGACACAAAGTCATCCTTTTAATTCACTCCTTGAGAGATAGTGCTCTGCCTAGCAAGTGAGTATCACCTGTGCAATGACAGAGTGTTAATACTTCCTGAGTTTAGGTGAGAAATGAACTAAGAAATTCAATACTCACATTTACTTCTTGATGTTTTTTGAGCTGTTAGGATGCAGTCGGCTCATGTTTTCAGTTATTTTTTCTGACACAGAGAGGACTAATTTACTCAAAATACATAAAGCTGAAATTTTCATGTAAGTTACATGGAAGACTAGGACTTTAAGAAAATATACTGGATTTCATGTGAATTATGATAAAATCAAGAGCACTGTCAGCAGAAACCTTTCTTTGTAAGATGAAGCTCCTCTCATCAGCTGTTTTGTTTCTCTGATGGTACTCAAGTTGGAGAGGGACAATAACTTGATAATTTTAAAAACAGATTAAATTCATTCGTGAGTTAACCATTTGTATTTTAAGGCACTGGAATTTGAAGGATTCCTTTTTTTTTTTTTTTTTTAAATATTTTTTATTTGCCTCTTTCACTGTGCTATTTGGACCTAAGGGCTTTTAATGGGTGTCAGAAGAATTCTCAGCCACTCATTCAGTTGAAGTACATGGTAATGCCTTGTAAAACAGTCTATGCAAATCTCCAGGATGTTCCCAGAACAGCTGTCCTGAAGGCATGCTGTAAATATACCTTTATTGCCAGCTGATGTTGAGCAGCACTGATGCCCAAGGGTTACACTTAATAGATCATTCAGCTGATCTTTACTGTGTTACACAACTGACATACTCGAAACACTTTTCCCAGGGATGTGTGAAAGTTGCCAAGGGGGTGTCAGTTTTATAGGCAAAGCAGGGAGTAAGCAGTGTGTTTCTAAGGAGAGCACACGCTGCAAGGAGCTGCCCTTTGCAGCTCTAGGGTACGTCTGCGTGGCTGTGCTGCACAGAGCAGGAGCCAGCACTGCTTCCCCCTGCCAAACCTGTGTGCACCTATGGCTGCGAGTCATCCCTGCCTTTCCCTGACCTTTGTTACCCATCAGAAGGGGAAGGCAGTCATTCTGATTCCAGCAAACCAAATATCCTTTGGTATCGGAGGAATTCAGGTTTAGCACACCTCTTTCCTTTGTATTTCATTTTTCTCCGGTAAAAGCGTTTTCACGCCGTATAAAAGCAGAGATAATAAACTAATTTTTGATGCAGGATTTGGATTGGGAGTGGTGAAAAGATCACTATTTCTCTGAAGGGTTATCAGCAGATTCCTTTAGGTCTTCCTAGCTCAGAATGGATGTTTGTGGTATGGTACGGAGAATCCTAAATGTACCATAGCTCTCCTATACTTAAAAATACATTGACTGTGTTTTAATTTTTTAAGAGGTTATTTGTATAACGCGTCAAGCAGGACATATAATTTTTTAAAAATAACTGCTTTAATTCCCCAGCAACTGTCAGACAAGATGAGTCACCGCAGTGTAAGAATTCACCACAGCGCATCACAGATTTGACACAAACTCTTAATCCATGTAAAATTATGCATGTATATTCCCCTATCTTCCCAGTGGGTGAGCTTCATTTTTGCCAAACTCATGATGATCCCATTCTGCCTTCTTTCCTCCCCCGCCTCCTTTTTTTTCCCCCTTTTCTTCTTGAGAACCTCCTTGCAGTCAGTAACCCCAGTGTGGGGTTTGGATGCAGCAGTCTTTTCCTGGCTTGTGAAGAGCCTTTCCTGATTGTTAACCACAGCTCCTGGTTCTCTCCTTGACTGTGGTGGTGCGGGGGCATTTCCAAAACATGATTGGTCTCTGCAGAATTCTGGTCTTTCCTTGTATTACTAGGGTAAACATACACTAAAAGATGGGAACTGGTTTTATTTAACTCCACTTGGTGCAGTGCATTGGGGAATTGCTCATTTTAGACCTGTGTAAATGAATCTTTTTTTTTGTTTTTTTCCCCCGGTAGTCTTAGCTAGGGCTTCTAATTGCTAGCCAGTATTATTTGTCACTAGAATTAAGTATAACTTCAAAACAGGTGTAAAACATACTGGGGACAGCATCATATTGTGCAATAACAAAAGCAAATACAGGAGTAGAAATACTTAAAGCAATACAGCTTGAGATAGATGCTGGGAAGACCGTGGCCATGGCTTAAGCTGGAACCTTTTGTCACAGAAGAGGAGGTTTCTGCCTTGTAGCCGTGTGAAATCCTACCATGGCTCTCAGGGGATGTAGGGAGGCGTGCCAGGGTGCTTCTTGCAGTCCCTTTTTGGAGAGCAGAGTCATTTGCTGGTTCCTGGCAGTTTGGTAGGCGTAGTTTATTTGACACATAACCTGCAGTGCTTAGAGCAGCATCAGGTGCTGGGGTGTGGATAATTCCACATTATTTTACAACAGAAGTTGGTGTTGAAAAGTAGATGATGTCTCAGTGATGTCTTTTTAAGACTCTTGTGCTAAGTGGTTGGATAACTAGAGAAAGGACTCTCATGAAGGATCTTGATAACTTGGAAGAGAAGGTGTTTCCTCTGACTTTTGAAGGGGCTGTTTGATTTCCAAAGATGGAATGAACCATACATATGCCATCATTTAGGTTGCTTGAGGGGGCCTTTGCTTTTATGTGTGTGGCTGGGTCTGCAGAATGGTGGCAGTTGAGGGGACAGAGGGATTCTTCAAGTTTTGTCTGCTTATGTAAGTAATAATGGATGTTAGGACTTGTTTGCTCCTATTTCTCTCTGGATCCAGAGTCCGTATCTCCGAACTGTGACATCTGCAGTTTCTTCATTCAAATCCTGGCTTGATCAGTATGTCAGATTAAAATATCAACAAAAGATCTTGTAAGTCTGGTCTGGTGAGAGCTGCTCAGAAGCCAGGAAAATGCTTCTTAATGAACTCTGTGACAAATACTGAAGTGTAACTAATGGAGCCTGATTTTTCACTGGTAGGCTGGTGGTTGAAAGTTTGCCTAGACCAGCAAAAGTTCAGAGACTTTTGGTTGGCGTAGAGACCCAAACAAAATGTTCTGACACTCTTTTTCCTACTGTGTGGATGTCCATGTGTCCATAAACAGCCTGGCAAAATAGAGAGACCCTAGCAACAGTCTGCTCAGAGAAAGCAGCCCTGGACGATTCCATCTGTATGGACCCTCCAGAAAGAGTTACGTGGTATTCATGGGATGATTACAGGGCTCTTGCATCTATTACTGCCATTTAATGAGAAAATAGGCCAAACTGGTCTTTGGACTTCTCGTATCACATTACAGAACAGTTCTGGAATTGTACAGAAAATTTCCTTCTGGTAATAGCAAATAATAAAACTTCACCTTTTTTCTTTTGAGAGGATATCCTTAGTTGTATTAAGTAATATTTTTCATTGTTATAGTTGCAAGGAGAATGAGCAAAACTTAGAATTTTGTGTGCCATGCCTCTTATCCTTATTGAAAGAAATACTCAAATAATCAAGTATTTTTGATGAATGATTGAACAAATAAAATTGTCATTGTGGTGACATGCAAGCAGTTCAAATTTAGTGAAGAATCTTGAAATAAAAATTGTGTTTGAAATGCTAGATTTCTTTGACAGGTGCCTGAGGATGAGCAAACTACAGTCACCTAGTGAAACAGCAAAACGTAGGAATATCCCTGCTCTTTTCTGAATGGTGATAATCGCAAACCCCTTTGCTGAATTTGCTGGAAGAGCCCAGTTTCATTTGCCATATTTCTGTAGTCTGAAAAAATAATGGTTACATTCTCTAGAAGATGCTGTAAGTTTTCTTAGTGTTGTGAAATGAGGGGTTAACCTTTTTTAGGAAAAAGTGCCGTTGGACTGTGGAGTGATTTTTTACTTGTGAGAGGGAAAATAACAGGCAGTACTTCTAATTTGCTCTACTTTAAATTGGCTTCATGTCCTAATAGAAAAAAGTTGATTTGTTGTGTTGAGAAACAACAGTGGGACTATAAGCAGTTAAATTTAATCTTTTTTTTTTTTTGATGATGAAAATAGTCTTGTGTTTTATGTTTATGGATGTTATGCTGTTAAAGTTTGAGACATCCCAGTCACAAGGTTATATCTGTGTCTCTTACAAACGCTGACTTCAGTCATTTGAGTATCCTTACCACAGACTTGGGAGAATTGGACAAGCAGTTCGGAAGAGGTCTGGAAGAGTGACCAAGAGTAGAGACTTGGACATGGAGGATTAAAGCAGTCTTAATAAACATTGTTTACCAGGAGAAAAATTGGAGTTTATTTGGATTATTTGAGAAGCCTTGTGTTGGGGATGGAGGAATACTTTCTCGTACCGCAAAGCATTAGCAGTCCAAAACACAAGAAGATTGAACTCCTAGGAATGGAAATTAGACAAATGGAGGTTGAAGATAAGACAGAAAATATTAATAATGCTAGATAAACACCGAAACACTTGCATAGAAGAGAAGACTCAACAGCTTTCTAAAAAAATCTACCCACAAGCAGAACTGATGGAAGGCTCCTTTCTAAGACATAATAAATCTGAGAAGTTTGTGTGTGTACATAGGTATGTAAACCACTGAAGCCACCCTTGACCAGAAATATACTGGTTTAAGTACTTTTGTAGTGGCATTTTATAAATGTTTTAGTCCAATATTATGATATATATTTTCCTGGTAACTCCAAAAGGCACTGCAACATCTTAGAATTTCAGGCTTAGTATGTTTTCAGTATTTTACTGGAGATGACTTGACATTTACTTGCAGTAGTAATTTGTTTTAAGTCAATATTGAACAGTGTAAGGATGTGCATACATTACAGTTTGAGAGGGTATCAAAGGCAGCCGCTCTGATAATACTTGCTTAAATACTGGCTACTCATATATTTGCCTGTAGCTCAGGGGACTTCTGTGTAAGCAAGAAGTGGCAGAAAAATAACATTTTTAAAAGCTTTCTTAAAGTTTATTGTACTTTGCTTAATCATTTTTTTTTTTTTTTTACATAAAGGTGTTGTCCATTGTAATAATTTGGGTACAAAATAAGAAATACTCACTTCCTCTGAAGATTAATTCTTCCTGCACCTTATTCCTAAGGTTGCTCTTTACTCTGATGTCTTTGCTTCTGCCTCGGTGGCTGACTGTGGTAACTCGTATTTCCTCTTCATTGTGGCGACAGGTGAAGGGTGTAGGAGCAGCAAAAGTGACTCTGTGCCTTTGTGCTGCCATCTGAACGTCTGTGAAAACTGTTTTGTTTATCGTGAGTTTCACAAAGCTGGTATCTTTGACCTCCAGCAGTCACTTCTGGAGCAAGGTGAAACAGAGAACATACTCCTTTGTTTGCAGTGGGAGAAGATGTTTGCTGTTGCTTAGCCCCGACACTGTTGTTCTTCCTGAGCACAATGATGCTGTGGCTGGTTTTGTCTGCTGGTGGTGCTTCTGAGGAAGATGAGGGCTCCTGGCAAATCTGATATTTCTTCCTTGGCTTTGAAGGTCACCCTCCTGTCTGTTTTTTGTTCTACAAAAGATGCGGTGTGGCCGAGCGAGGTGACTGGGGTCACCCTGTGCAAAATGAGGAAGCTGTGTGTGGGATACATTGAGCCAGAAATAGCCACAGAGATGTTAAATTTCATCTTTGACTGTGGGACCTTTCAGAGACATTTGGTAACTTGTGGAAGCCTAGTCCGTAAGAGTTTTCTCTCCATAGGATACCTTTCAAACGAGTATAGGAAGCCTGGACCCTTTCTCATCAGTGCCAGTTTCTCTCTCCTGGGAGGGATCCCAGCTGGTTCATGTACCAACTCTTTGTACTATTCAGGAAGTACTCTGGGCTCTTTTCTGTCCTGAAGATCATGCAAAAACCACAGCATCTCTGAAATATGAAGTCCACTTACTGCCTAATGCTGTTTGTCATTCCTAGGTGGTCGTCTGGCTTTGGCTGACCTGCAAAGTGCTTTTCTGTGTATTTTGATAAGGTAATATCACCTGCAATGTTATGTCCATTGCACATCAATCAAAATGTGAAATTGTGCATGTACGTTTCTTCAAATGCACATTGGCTCTTCAGTATTGTAATTAGTTACTTCTGGTAAATAACAAATATAGTTTCAGATTTGACTTTCTTTATGAGTGATTCCAGTGCAGGATATATACTAGTAATAACTCCAGGCCTCATCTGCCAGCTTGATCCTTTGTACCTTCTTAGGGACGAAGCAGATTGAGTATCTAGGACTAGATTAGACTGAAATTGAGGGAGGAGGCCATCTCTTCCTTAGAGTGAGCTATTTAAGCATGAACAGTTTTGTGTTCTGAATTTTACAGGTTTTTTTACTCTGTCATAAATCTGCTCCAGCTCAGACACCCAAAGAAGTCTCCCCTGACTTTTCCTTAGAATAAAAGGTTCTTTTGCTGATGGAGATCTTGTAAAAAGTGATAGTTTGAAAATGGTAGCTGGTAGATGCTACCTAAATGTCTTACTTAAGTACTAGTGAAACATATTATGTATCCTTGTTCCTCAAAAATTGCTCACATAGTTGTGTTAGAGTTGAGGGAGGATAAAGCATCTAAGTGGCCACATCTTCTGAAATACTGTGACACCTGTTCTTCTCCAGGCTCCCTCTGAGAATATAGTATGACTTGTCATGGACTGGTTACCCCCTTCACTGGTTTCTGCATTCCACCCCTGAGCCCAGCACGGACAATAAAGCAGCCACACCTCACGGAGCTGGGCTCCTAGGAGAGTACAGTAGGAATTACGATAAAATTACAGTAGGAATTACAGTCTAAAGGTTATTGGAGTCTCCCCAAAATAGCAGTATGGAAGTACTTTCAATGTAAAAGCTGAAGCTTCGTTTTCAGGGGCTCAAATAAGGAGGGAGTATAAGTTTTTCCAAAATAAATTCTTGTATTTATTTTTTCACTCAGAATGAAGTCCAGTTCACCTAAAAATAAATGGCAAAAGCTATGCTGGCATCAGGACTGCGCTAATGGGTGTAATTCCCTTAAAGCTATGTCTGTGAATAGTCAGAAGCAGTCTGTGATATTTAAGGATCTGTGCTAGGGTGTGTGGCAGAAAGAAACAGATACTTTTTCTTCACTTTGTGTGTAGTCGTTGGTGGTACTAAGAGAACATTTTGCGTTTGAGACAGAGCATTTACTTATATGGAACAACAGGCCATGATGTACTCCCAGTGGAAAGATGGGGACCTCATTCAGGACTGGGAAACCAGTCCATATTTAGAGAAGTTGTTACCCATTTGCTGGAAGGAACTCGTTACCACAAAAGCTCTGTAGGATTTCTGGTGCTTTAATACGTGGTTGGTATCACCTGTTTCTGTGTGACAGAGAGAGAAAGCCAGCATACGTGCCTTTTACTTTCATTTTTAGCTTCTTCTCACCTCTCTCTCTGTTTTCCCCCCACTATTTAATTTCTGACTTTCTTCTCTCTAAAGGCATCTGGCCGTGGTGTGGCCTGTCAGGGTCACTCCACCATCCTGCCCCACCTTACCTGGTCATCTCTCTTTCCACCACTACTTAAACAGGAGACTTGGGGCAGGATCACCATGTAGATAGTTCATGTGATGCCCCTCTTTACAATTGCTTCTTTCTCTCACATGTGAAAGATTGCTCTTGAGGCATGTCAGGGCCAAAATGTTGCAAATTGAAATCTTTTATTCTTAAGTTGATTTCAAACAAATTTTTGTCTTGGAGTAACAAACTTGTTAACGGCAGAAACTCACACTCTGTAGAGACACTAGCCGAGTTATGTGTTCTGTTAGTCATGCTTGATGTTTGCTTTTTTGGTTATTGCTGTTTAGATCTACTTTGTCATGTTTGCTTAGAGCTAGATTAGGCTATCCTCCATGCAGTGCGAGGCATTTATGGAAAATGTGCATCTTAAATTTCTTGAAATCTGATCTGGAGCTAAGTCATGACATCTATTTTCCATCTAAAAATGCATTTCTCTTAATTATATTCTCATTCAGTGTGGGTGGGTTTTTTTCCCCTCAATTCACGTGAAACCCACACTAAACAAAAATACAGCTAATAGAGCCTAAAATTATAAAGAAACTACTTGCAAAGAGCTGGCAATGCTGTCTACATGATGAAAGTAATTTAAATTGTTCAGGCATAAAACATGGATTAGAAACTGTATCTTCAAATCATCTTTGCATATTTATGAGTACACCTGTTATATAAGCAGTGGAAAGTGCTGAGATTCCTCCAGCCCTCTGCCACGGTATGCAGGGTGAAGAAAAACAAGATTGTTTGTCAGTTTAAGTCTTTCAAATCCAAAGTGGAGCCTTATCTGCCTAATAGCCTAATACCAGAGAAAGATACTGTTTGTGTTCAGCAGGGCTGTATTCATGTGACTGTCAGGGGCTGAATTACTGCTCTCAGTGCTATATAAAGATTCCTGCTCCCACCCTGCCCCTCCCCGGCACTGTCATTTAGCACAATGTGCAGCACGGCTGTAAAACATCCCTGACATACTGAAGCGTGTCTCCTTTCACACTTGTACATGGAAAAGAAGAAAAAAAATAAAGGGCCGCCTTCTTGGCTTTGATTAACTTCCTGGCTGTGGAGGGTTCAGTGCCAGCTGGGGCAGAGTCGTGTTACTTGCACCTATTTTCCAGCAGCAGGCCTATATTGAGGGGAAGAGTTGGGCTGTGTGACTGCTGTGTCCTGCACCTCTTCTCTGCTCAGTGCGAGTGCTATGCCCAGTTTAGTCTTTGGTGTTAATATGAGTACCCACAAAACACAGCTTCCTGGGGAGCCAGACTTGGAACAACAGGACCGAGGGTGCTACGTGATGTGGCGTGAAGCTGGGTTTTGAAAGTCCTTTTCACTGTCACTGCTGCCTTGTTGCTGTTTGCAGGTGGGTTGTGATTCCACCGATGTCAGGGTTTACAAACAAAAAACCAAAACCAAAAGAAACAAGAAAACAAGAAAAGGAAGAAAATCTCAGAGAGTTTGTTTTTTTTCCCTTCCCCTGAGTAAGTTTTCTTTTGTAGCATTTTAAAGTTGGATCAGTTCAACAGTCTGCTATAAAGTGCAACTTCAGAAATAACTGCACTGTGCTGAGAACAGCACTCTGTGAACAGTATGCATGGAGGAGAAGATGGATGCATTGGGAAAAGGTGCATGTATAGAAACATCTTAATCCACTTTTTCTGCTGTGTACAATAGTTTATATAATTACACTGAACGTAAGGAAAACATTTTGTTACTGTGAGGCACTGTTACAGCTTGCACAGGGTGGTTGTGGACTCCCTGTCCTTCGAGATGCTCAGAAACTGTGGATGTGGTTCTGGGCAACCTGTTCTAGGTGGCCCTGCTTGAGAGGGAGAGTTGGACAAGGTGACCTCTAGAGGCTCCTTCCATCCTCAGCCATTCTGTGATACTCCCCTAAATTTCCACCCTTTCACTGGTAAGTAATTTTGTGCTTCCCAGCACGTTTCTCGTGGATCACACGCTGTATGCGGTTCTTGGAATGGTGTGCTTGGCCTCTCCTGCAGTGTGTTCATACCTGACATCTGCTGTAACACCAAGTTTTAAAATTTTAATTGTAATTATGCCTTGTGCACCTTAGTGATAGTCAGCAAAAATATGCCACCTGAGAGGTGAAGCATAGTGCATTAAACACGTATTTGGTTTTGAAATTGTTTCCCTTAAAATAATGCTGCTCCTTTTTGTATGCAAAACTTGGTAATGGCAGTAAATTTACATCTTATGTAAATGAACTAGAATCCAAGCATGGGTAAGGGTGCTTGTGATGATTTTAATACTGTCATTATGATCATCACTCAGGTATATGACTGTCAATTAAACAATTCCTGGGTTTTTTTCTGTATGATGGAAGTATATGCTTGTTTATATCTGTGGAAAAGTATTTCCTTTGGTTCTGCCGGGAGCAGGGAAATGAACAGAACTGAATGGCTTTGAAAATAATTTTGTTCAATCACTTATTAACACTGATTTTAGATATGAAAATACCTTGAATGTTGATGAGATCTTTTATTATTTTTATTGAAATCTGTTTTGAGAGTTGTATGCAGCTGTAATGATGCAGTTAAATAGTGCATATTTTTTCAAAGTTTCACGTCAGTAATGGAATAAGGAGTTCCCGTGGCAGAGGTGGAAATCAGTCACCAATGCTTTGGCATTGTAGAACACAGTAAGCCTTCTCATGGAAGCGATTTTGTGGCTGTGGTCCTCAGATGAATGTTTGGCCTCACACTATTAATACTTTCCCAGCCACCAGGCTTTCTTTTCCTCTCTATAAAAAGCGAAACTGGGCTGTATTTTTTGGGGTATGAACACAGCTTTTAAATATGGAAGAGCTCCCATATCCGCATCGTCTCCTGACTGTTGAGTGAGCAGCTGGACATAGCTTTTGTGAGAGAAAGTTATGTAGAGTATGGTCCCAGTTCAGCAAGGCATTTTAGGCATGTGCTTCAGTCTCATTGATACTGCCAGTTTAGCTTAAACCAAATTGTCACACATGGAGCCAGCATATTTGTCTCCTGCATGGGAAAAAAAAAATTGTTGGCATCTTCATTGCTTGCTTGAAAAAGAGAATCCATGTTAAATCAAGGGATCAACAGTCTTTCTTTTGGATTACTGAGTAAACAGAAAGGGATCTTCAAGCATTTTTCATTTAAATGATGCTTCACTATATGTTTAAGGTCAGGTCATTAGATGAAGAACAGAGCTGACCATACCTGTGTCTCATTTTCTGTGCTTCCTCGGTGCTTTATTGAATTTGTAACAAAAAGAGAGTAACTCTATGAGTGCGCGTGTCAGCTGAAGAATTCAATCATACAATACATGTTGTGGTGAAGGATACATTCAGTAGCTTGTCAGAAGCCATGTGTCATGGACAGGGGCCTCCTGTCTGCAGCCAAATGTGTGAAATCATCTTAAAATCCCAAGGCATGTTATTGCCTTCAAGACAGTGAGGAAACGAGGCAATACAGTGATTGCCTTTCCTCCTAAATACAAGTCGATCTAAGCAGCCATTTTCTGGAAAATGTTCTGAAGCTGTTTACCTTTTGCTGCAAGGCAAGAATCAGGAGGAAGCAAGGAAGAATTGCTCCAGCCTTGCTCTTTCTGCTTTTTTATAGTATTGCCTTAACAGAAGTGGTTCATAGACCGATTACTGTAATCACCAGCCAAAGACAAAAATGCCGATCTCCTGCTTACCAGGGCTGGGTCTGCAGCTCAGGGATATGAAAAATCTGGATCCAACAGGGTAATTTCCTGAAGACTGTATTCAAGCCATTCTCTTATGGGAAAAAGAGGCAGTTGAGGGATGGGTGAGGAGATACTTATAATTTCTTTGCAGGATTTTCAAAAAAAGAATGGGAGAGGCCAAATGATAGGTGTCTCTTTCTTTGTCCTTTGACATGGTGTGGCAAAGGCATGAATTGTTTCTGGTTTGGGAATTTGAGAGTGTATTGCTGTGTTCAGCACATGAGATGAAAGATTCTGTTCAGGACCATGCAATACATTTATGACTAGTTTTTTATTTTCATCTTCTTTTTACCATCCATCATGTTTTACTAGTGTACTTGAAATCTACTGAACTTGGTCTGAAGCCTCATGGTTTTCCCACTGAGTTAGTTTTGCTTCATTAAACTGTGTGAAAATGTAATTAATTCAAAGAGCTTGGTCCTCTTGTAATATCCAGCATTTATGGTGGTTTAAACAACTGTTACTCTGTTTCATAAGATCTGAATAACAGAAACTTTTGATTGTTTGTATAGTAAAAGGAATGGTGTGCAAAGTCAAGTACACAATTGTTTCTTCCCAGTGCTACGGGTTGAGGAGGGTAAGAAGTTAGTCTGTCACTGATAAAATAACTAAAATTTAGACATTGAAATGTGGACAAGGACTATGTATTCCATTAAAGGCTAAATGTGACACATTAAGGAACTTAAGAATTTAGCCGTGGAAACATCTCTTTAGGCAATGATTTATTTTCAGTGATATTTAAGGAAGTAGCTTTTGAAATGTAAAAATCTGTACAGAGACGTCATTATTTTTGCGAGCAGTGTGTGCGTGTATGTAGGCATATTTTAAGATATAAGGGAATATACATTCATAGAAGGAGGGGAAGGAAAAACCTCACACACTGACTCTTCAAATGAACAAATCTTCCCACTTAAGGGAATGTTATGGGAGGCAGCAGCTCCCTTAGGGATAGGCATGCGCAAGTTACCCCGTTCTGAGTCACGGATTTTTCCGCAGCTTTGTGGCTCAGATGTGCAAGCCCCTTCCCCACCATGCTCCCAATTCCTTAAATAGCAGCCGAGGTCAAGAAGGACAAGGGACAGATCACTGTCACTAGGAGGCCTTCTAAATCACACCGGGGTATGTGGGGTTTCTTGATGCTCAGGCTCAGCTGTCTGGTGCAAGAAGATAATTTTAATCCCATTATATTTATTGCTTCTCAGTAGTGTTTTGGGTTTTATACTGACTCACACCCTTTCAAAGGAGTCACCGATGCTTTTATTGTTAGACTTAGAAGATATCTTTATTACAGTTAGTTTTGTGATGTGTGTGTTTCTATTCAGTCATGTGAAATGAATTACATGCTGCTGTTGCTGAATTTGCAACATTGTCTTTTGGCTTGGAACAATTAACCATTATGACCTTTGGTACCTCAAAATATGCAGTCAAGAAAGTAAAACTCTATTGTATATATCTTGAGGTTTACTTTAATACATTGTGCCTTTCCATTTGCAGTGTCTGGAGATCTGTAGGGGCTCTGGGTCTCACTGAACTGGAGCAAATTCAGACCTGTATAATTGGTTGGGAAAATAATGAGAGAGGGAAGACCAATTTGGCAGACAGGAACACAGACATACAAAAAGTTTTGGGTTGGAAGCAAAAGAGCTTTGAAATCCAAAGCTGGCTCAAAGACTTGCCCAGCAGCTTGAGGCAGAGGTGGATGCTGCTTCTGAGCCAGAGTCCTTCCTCTGTCCTTGGGCTGGTGGCTGGAGGTGCGTGCTTAGACCTCCCATCAGTGGCAGAAGCAGTGTTGTGCCCTTCTCAGAGCCTCAGCAGGGCAGGCAGCAAAGCTGCAATGGGTTCACGTCCAACAGCAACTTAATTTGCTGACGTCCATGACCAGTTCTCCTGAAAAAACATCTCTAGATGAATATGTGCCCTTCAAGTTAAGTCTCCAGCCAACATGTCATTAAGTACTCCAGAATATAAATAATATATACCAGTAGCTCAAGACATTGAGCAGTGATTACCCCTCCAGCCCCCCCTTTTTTTTTCTGTGATATCTCAAGGATTCATAAGTTGATAGCTGTTTTGTTTGAGTCTTTTTCTCAGGTCATAAGAAATTCAAATGTCTGCTGATCACGCACAGACATGAAAAAGTTCCCCTTGTATTTCGTACCTTGGGTCTAATGTCTTGTAGATGAACTACAGTTCTTCTTAGATGCCATTCTTTCCTGTGCTGCAGGAAAAACTGAACTTTGTTTCCAGACGATAGTTCTCCGGTGGTGATTCATCCTTAGGTTTAGAACAGGCTCTTATGTTCGGGAAACTAACACTGTATATGGGTTCTTAAAAAATATTCGATTCAGACATGAAGTTTTGTATTACTGACAAACTTGAGGTTGATACAACATAGTACATTGAGGTTGGACACCATTATACTTTCAGAAATGGAATTGCTACTCTGGGAGCACTGTGCTACCACTTAAAGCCATGAACAAGTGTTCCATCTTTATTTACACTCTAATATAAAAAGCTGTGGGGCATTTTATTGTGGATTGTCCTGTGAAAAACTGACTGGACTGAAAATTGCAGTGTGACATTCACATAGAAGAAATTTTTATCGAATAGTGTTATAAAGTTGTGCAACTGTGGATTATTTTATTTGCTTATGGAAACGTGTAGGTACCAACATAGTTGTACGGGACATAGTTATTTTATTATGGGTTTAAGTCATATTGAAACCAACTGGAGCTGAAACATTTTTTTATAAGTGGGCATATACATGGTTAAGGACTCTGTTGTCCGGGAATGGACTGCGGAACTGGAACTAGAAGAAGAAAACATCCAAAAGGGGATGTAAAAAGAAAGGATACCTGGATGGTCCTAAAAGAGTTCAACTGGTGATGTAAGGGATTTTATACAAGAAAGACTGTACGAGACATCTCAGCCATTTCGGGAGACTACACTGTGTTCAGCTTTTTTTGTTCCAATAGAACTGAAGTGAACACAAAACCTCCTTCTGCTGCTATTTTTAATCCCCACAATCTTTCCAGTATTGACATGTTATTGAGTTCTTTAGCCTCAAAGACCTTCACATCTGGAATAAATTTGTTCATTTTTAAAAATCATCTAGACAATACTTGGTTATAATACTGTAGTATTGTACACTGCAAGAGGAGTCCTAAAGAAGGAATAAGCTTGATGGTCCTTTAAATTTTTTTCTTCTGCTGGACTAAATGCTTCCACTTTTAAAGCTGGATAAATAGTATTCTGGATGTAGCTATAACTTTTTTAAAATGTTCTTTTAATAGGCAGGAACTGCAGTCTTGGAAACACGTGTTTCTTCTTATTCCCTCCTGCCCTTTTTTTATATCTGGCACAGGCAATGAAGGAAAAACAGTAATAGTGTCCAGTGGACAACGGGAAAAATACAATATTGGAACATTTCATCAGTGAAGCAGCAAGCATCTGTTCTTCAGCACCAAGGCTTGGTTTGCCTTCAGACAGACTGTTGTTCAGTGGGATTCCCTCACGGGGCATTGCCCCAGCCTCTGCACTGTCCCCATGCTTGTGGGTGAAGCTGAGACAGCTGAGGATGTGTCTGGTGCCCAACTGCACCAGTGCTTAGTTCTGTACATTCATTATTATCGTGATTATTATGCTGGACTGTGAATTGAAGGACCTGCTAGCACTCATTCACTCCTGCCACGTTTGCTGTGGCTTTTGTGGCTGCAGTCAGAGGGAAACAGTGGCAGCTGGATCCCAGCGAGAATGAGAGCATGTCTCTGCAATTAAACTTTACCCAAAAAAGATGCAACAGGATTGGAAATGGTTGGGTTGGTGTTCCAATATACTTATTTGACTTTCCCGCTCTGTTCCTCAGGGATTTTAAAGCCTGTCTCTAGTGTAAAAATAATTTTGGGGGTTATTTTTTCGTGTTGGGCATAATGTTGAAAAAAAGAAGTTTGATTTTCAAGGTTTAATTATGGTATTTTATCACGTGTTTTTTTCATGGCTCAGAAATATTTAGTGTTTGTAGCTTTTTAAATTTTTTTCTGTTAATAAAAAAATCTCATCTGAGTCTGGAGTATATTGAAGAGGATGAAGGATAGTTCAGACCTTGGAGGCAGCCAATGAGATGTCCACATCAGCCAACTATGAATAATTAGTATCTGAAAATCAGGCATCAGTTTACACAAACAGCATTTGATTTCTGTTGCAGAGCTCAGGCTGGCATTATATGTGCATTATATACACCTAACCAATTCTTTAGACCACTTTCTCCACAACTTCTCATAGTTAAGATTTGATATGTGAAATAAGAGTTCAGTCAGTCTGTTATCTTTCCTGCACAGAATTAGTGTTGTAAAAGTAGCACCTGGAACCCTAAGCCCTCATTTGTCAGGACTGCCCTTTAAAATCCCCCAAGGCCAGGGAGGGGTCTCAGGAGCATTGGTTGGGTGGCCCAGCTTGGCTCATGTGAAGGTGTCTGAACCTTCTCAGCATTTTGTCTTACCCAAAGTGTGTGAGCAGTCTGTGATACGTGCTGGTCATACCCAAAGTGTGTGAGCAGTCTGTGATACATGCTAGTTGTACCCAAACTGTGTGTGCAGTCTCTGATATGTGCTGATCATACCCAAAGTGTGTGAGCAGTCTGTGATTCGTGCTGGTTGTACCCAAAGTGTGTGAGCACTCTGATTTGTGCTGGTTGTACCCAAAGTGTGTGAGCAGTCTGTGATTCGTGCTGGTTGTACCCAAAGTGTGTGAGCACTCTGATTCGTGCTGGTTGTACCCAAAGTGTGTGAGCAGTCTGTGATTCGTGCTGGTTGTACCCAAAGTGTGTGAGCACTCTGATTCGTGCTGGTTGTACCCAAAGTGTGTGAGCAGTCTGTGATTCGTGCTGATCGTACCCAAAGTGTGTGAGCAGTGTGTGATTCGTGCTGCTCCCCGTGCCTGGGCAGTCATTATCTGGGGCAGTGCTGGCTCTCGTGGGCCAAAACTGTGTCAGTGAGAGCACTAGCTGCCAAACAGAGAGGTGGGGCTGTGCTTGTGTTGTGCCCCGGCCCAGTTGTATTTCTTGGGTATCTCAGCCATGGAGGAAAACCTTTGTTTTTGAGCAGACAACGTAAAAACAGCCTCAAAACTGAAGCTCTTTGCAAAGAAATGCAGGTCAGTGGAAGAATGCAAGCCAGCCTGAGTACTGTCCTACAGCAGCCCCATTTGCCTTGCTTTTTTTCCCAAGGGGTAACTAGATAGAGCACTCACATTTCCTAGGAATTATCTATTTTAACAGATGGATAAGACACGATAAAATAACCTTGCCGTGAGATGTGGAGGTTTCAGGTGTTGGTATTCACACTTTTTTTGAAGTAAGAAGAGGGAGCATCACACAAAGGGTTACTGCAGGCTCTTCTGAGTACTGTGTGGTGCCAGTGCAGAGTTTATGAGCCTGTAGTTGGTGACCTGGCATGAAGGTGACTGCTTGGCTTCCTTATGAGGAGAGGTCATTAGTGAGAAGCAGGAAGAAGAAAATAGAACTGACAGAAAAATGGTTTCTGAATTGAAAGCATCTGGTTTTAATCAGAGATGCTAATAAATACTTTTTCTTAGTTTTGACATCCTGTATTTTGGTCAAAATTTTTTTTTCCCTTCTTTTTTTTTCCCATGAGCTGGTGTCATTGCTGGATCCACTATGCAGTTTCAGAACTATTGCTTTTGATTGCATCATAGTGTTCAAACTTTTCAGTTTTAACCCAGGATGTCTTTTTTAGAAGCGTCTGCAGATGACCCATTTGAATAAAACCTTGTAAATTTTAAGCAATGTAGACTGTAGAACCAAAAGCAAGTTGGATCAAGCTGTTTGTGACTTCAGTTGGTTCTTTTCTAGAATTTCACACTTGTATGAGTGTATTTCCAAAGTCATGGGAATATGGGGGGCATTAGTGGGGTATGGAAAAACATTGATTAAAAAAGGCTGTCTCTTCTTATTGATTTTTATTTCCTGTTTCCCCTCTTGTCACATCTATGAAAATACATGAAATAAGTCCCTTCAGACCATATTCTTGTATACTTACCTCTCAGAGGGTAAAGTTATGCTCAGGAGGAAGGAATTGACTCAGATGTGTGACTAACAATGTAAGTTTGCTATCAAGAAGGTATAAAGTCTTATTTACAACTGTTTAAAGCAAAATAATACCCAGAGTTATCAGTAAATGACAGTAACGACTGTTGCAGATGCAGTAAAAAAGGTAAAAAAGGTGCAGTAATTCCATATTTAAGAATTTTTTTGTTACAGTCTTTTAATCTAAGAAGTAATAATGTTAACATTTGTGGATGTGTAAAATATTTCTCATCTCATTACACTGATGCATTCTTCAGTCTTAGTGTGTGTCCCATCTTAAAAGAAGTGAGGTTGGCTGTCACTGTGCTTCAGAGTAATGGGACTCCAGCTACTGGTGTCGAGGAGAATTTGTAATACCTGAAACTACTTGGGCTAGCATTTTTGTTTTTGCTGTATTTTCAGTAAGACCGAAAAGGGATGGGGCAAAGGCAGCTTTGGAAGTCCAGTTATGTCAGGAAATCTGTGAAAGATGGTATTGGTATTGCCACACACCATTTCTTCTTTCCTTTGACTGTGACATTATTTAAGAAAATGCTCCATTATGAGCTTATGTTAACCTGTAAGAAGGGCAGTATTTGTAATAAATAAAATAAAAGTTGTCCTAAATATGGTTGCTTTTTTCTTAATCAAAACATTTTAGCAAACATAGTATTTTCTGTCTTAGCAAAATGATAAACAAACAACAGTGGAATAGCATGCCTGATTTCTATTCTTGTCCTGAATTTATACAAATTTGCTATATTGATCTAGCTCCATTTGCTCATGTTGGAGCTCTGTGTAGAAGACTGGCTTTTTTGGCTCTGTTGCTTCTTCTAAATGGGTGCCACTTAGTGCAACAATATGCCTAATGGAGTCTAATTCTGTGATCTGCAGTTTTGGGTTTTTTTTATTATTAATGTGTGGTTTCAATGTTCTGGATATTTGTTTTTATGAATTGTTACGGTTTACTTTGTAAAATGATAAATAAAGTTAATAATTGACTGTGTTCTGCCAAGAATTTGCATGTGTTTTGGTTTTGGTTGAGTGACAAACTAAGCAGCCCCTAAGTATATCCCTGAATTTTCTTTTGCTGTTCCAGCCCTAGGTGCGTGGGGTTGCCTCTCATGCATTTTGGTGGTACCATGCCACATCAGTGAGTATCCTTGTGCCACATCTACTTGCATGAACTGGTAAAAATTTCTTCCATGTGTACAAAAATAATGCAGCATTAAAAAATACCTTTGAAGCAGTGGCACTGTTAAGAACACTGTGTATCCTGATACTTGTTTAGTGTTTCTTATTAATTCTTAGCTCATCCTGTGTGGATATCATCCTGGAATGAAAATTGTAGGCCTGGCTGTGATGCTGGAAATGTAAGTTAGTTAATTTGCCATAAAGGCCATAGAAACAATATGACATAACCCCAAATCTCATTATTAAATCACTTACGTCTTGCAAAGGAATGTTCTTACCACATATTAATTTTCAGTGGACAGTGTTTCTTTCGTGTTGGAAACAGTGCATTGTGTTGCAGAAAACAGTGTCACACAGTATCAGGCCAGAAATACAGAAGGAAAAAAAATCTTATTAACATTCATGTTTTCTGCACTGGTTCTGGGCAACATTATCTTCCTTTGGGTTCTCTATAAAGATCTGCTGTGACAACATTTCATATCATCCTTCCCATTTCAGTACATCCACGAAATCATAAGGGTGTTACAGATACACCTTCTACCTTCTATGTTAGTGTTTTCCCTTCCTATATAGATTACTGCTTAGGGCATATCCACAGAGTAAATTTAGCTGTGTCCTACCTCTGCTGACAGCCACAGGATTAAATGTCGGTGTTCTAACTGGCATTGTTTTGATGCAGAAAGTATCAAAGATATTCTTGAATTCTTTGGAAGAGCATTCTGCCTGCACCCCCAGCACCAGTGGGAGAATTTCAGTACCTTCTGCATCTGCTCGCTCACGTTGTAACTGCAAGGTTTAAAGGAACGATCCCTAAAATTTGGGATTAGCTGGCATTCTTTGGTGTTTCCTCTGAGTCCTTTTTAGTCAAAGATGATTGACTTGTGGAAAGTGTGAATCTGCTTGTTTATATTAAAAAAGTTATGTTATTAAAATTTTTAACAGCACACATGCCCATTTTATCAGTTTCGTCTTCAAAAACAACCTAGAAGCTTAATGTGATTTGAACATTTTTGGACATAGTGTAGGCTCTGCAAACTGAATATAAAAGGTGCCTGGGGGTTTTGGAGCCACCTGGCTGAGACCAGTCAGAAGGGTCTGATCCCTTGGATGCATGACTGCACCTCTGAGCATGAACAGAGCTTTGCTGAAGGCATGAGGGTGTCCTGGCATCACACCTAGGCCGTTTTTCATGGATTTCATGTGACTGTCCTTGTGAAAACCTGCTGCACTATTGGCCATCCATGGAGGGCAGTTGGGTGCAGAGAGCTTGGAACACCTACACTCATTTGCCATCTTACCTGGAGTGTTGGTAAGGTCTTGGGAAATGGTTTACTGGGGAGGCAGGGTTCGAGATTGAATGTTTACGTCAGCTACTACAACACCCCCCTTCTGTTAAGTTATTTTTCCCTGCATCCTTTTTCCTTTGAGACAAACCATCCCATCCTCAAAGCAAAGCCTGGCTGTTTGCTCACAAGGTGTGGGGTGACCCATGTGTGACACCTCATCTTAGCAGCAAAGAGCTGCTATTCCTGGTCTTGCACTGTGCCTTATGGAGTTGTCTGCTCCCTAAATAACCACTGCAGCTTCTCGTAGTCTAGAGATGCAAAAAACCCTTTCATAGTGCAAAGGTAAACTGGCCTACATTGCCAGGAAATTGCTTACAGTGTGAAATGCTATATTTGTGTCACCCAGGCTAAAAGATTTGAGGCTTTTTATGAGGCTGCAATCAGTTTTATGTGTCTTATTGATTTTAGAAGCCTTCTATGACTCTGTTGACTTAAAATGCTGTTTGACCTTCAGATAGTATATCTAGTTCACACTTGTGGATTCTGTTAGAAGGATTGAGAAGTATGGGGAAATTTTAATTGCATTTTTAAATTATATCATATTTATACTTTTAATCCTGGTCTGTTGGACACAAATTAATATTGTAGACAAATGGTAACTTATTGCAAGCCACTTCTAATTGAACATCAGATATCTGTTTTCAGTCTTACTCCAAAAGTATTATGGTCTGATGACTTGAGAAATGGAGACAAAAGGTGATTGTGTCCGATATTGTAAATACCTTATATCAACAGGAAGCTTAAGAAGATGCTGATTTTGTCCAGTGTGAAACAAAATCAGATGTCAAATTGTCATGTTCCTAGATATTACGTCTGGATATGTGAGGAAATGATGTGGTTGCCCTTTTCTTGCTCTTTGTGTGATAGCTCGATGTGAAGCTTTCAAAATTTGTGCGGTGGAGACTGACCTATTTTTCTTTCATTATTCTTGTTGGGAGCATCCTTGTTTTTGGTGAGTGCAAGGTTCAGTCACAAATAATATGGAATGATGTAAATATACCCTGTATTCTTTCAAGACAAGATTTACAGACTACATTTTCCCCAGCTGAAACTTCTGAGTGAGTCTTAGCTCAGACAAAGTCAAGGCAAAGGTTTCATCTGTTCCCTTGGAGCCTGGGTTTAGTCCCAGCAGTGGGGTGGGTATCAGCAGAGGAATGGGTGTGATTCCATCCTTGCCAGGGTCACTGCTGCTTGCACAGACGTTTCTCCCCAGCAGCCTGGGAGCTGTGCAGGGCTCTATGTGCACTATAATGTTGTTTTGTTCAAATGCAAGAGCATTTGCTCATGCTAGAATATGAGTATTACTAAATCTCAACTGAATATTCTGGAAAAGTGAGTGTTCATTTAACAAAATGTCAATTTCTTCGACACTCGGACACTCAGAGCAAATGCTTACTTGTTTTACTATCAATTTTTAATCAACTAAAAATGTCAAAATCACAGAAGCATATCAATGTGAGAATATCACTGAATGGATTATTATTCTAGAGATGTTTTTCGTGCTGCCTTATCATACAGATAGAATTATAATGCATTTGTTTGTGAGGATGAATACATTAACAGCACTGGTATGTCTCTGTCTGCTTGCTCATTCTATATTTTCACTCCAGGGTTTAGGCTGCAGAGGAGACTTAAGGAAGTATTATTATGAACATTTTACAGCTCTCAGTCTCTGAACGTCAGTTACAGTAAATGTCTGCTACTGAGCACAAAGACAAAGCCTTGAAAATCTGTTTTTCTGTTTGTTTTTTTTTTTTTTTCTTAAAATGCTAGATCTATAAAAGACTGTCCTTCCCTGGATTGGCTGCCTGGTTGCTGGTGTGGCCTTCTCTGTAAGAGAGGACTGGAACTGTGTCAGTGGGTAGCTTGTGCCTTGGCTGATAAGTAGCTTAACAACTCCTAACGAGTGGCTATTAGTAGGCAGATTGAGTGATGTGAATAAAATCATACTGAAAGGTACCATAAAAGCACTTGAAATATGCAATAGAAGTAGTTAAGTAATATGTCTTTGATATAACTGATGATGTTATTAGTCTTAAAAAGTCCTGCTAAGACGATTTTGGAAAGTGCTAAATACATATATAGAAAATTAAAGGCAGCGCAGAACTCTGCAGTACAAGTTCCAGCTGTTCCTTTTTGTTATGACATGCTTTTTGGCCAGATGGAGATTGTGACCTTACTGTTTGTTAAGCAGTACATAGCTCCTCTTTTTTTATGTAAAGTGTGACTAGTTTTTTTAATACCATGGATTTTTAGCAGTAATCATTGTAGTGGTGGTGGGTATGATGTGTGTACATGCTGCATAAATACATATGGTCAATTAATTATGAGTGCAGAATCATTTGTATGAAAATGTGAGAAATGTGAGAAAAGAGCAGCTAAGTAAAATAAAAGTAAATTTGTAGTTAACATGCTGTAGACTTCTGTCTGTTGCACTGTCTGTGCAAGGAGGTGCAGCTTCTGAACAGTGTTGTAGCTTGATGGTATTTGCTGTCTACAATTGCAAAAGCAAATGGAAATCCTGTGTTGCGTAGAGCAGTATTTCACACACTGTGTGCCCCAAAAGCACGTGAGCAACACAGCACAAAATGTACAATAAATAAGAACGATGTAAATATAATTGGAGCAGAGACCTAATAAAAGAGAAAACTTGTAAAATAGGCTCTACAGGAGTCTGAAACTGTATCCACATTCAAAACGGGAGTGGAAAACGTAATACTGTTGCCAGGCTTTGCTTGACACTGAAGTTGTCACAGGAAGCTCAAGATTTGTTTATAGGGTAGTTTATAGCTTGTACTCCTTTTAAAAGCTGCAGGGGAGAGAAGAGTTAATGTCTTGAGCAATTATTTATGGCCTTTTCTTTGTTCCTTTCTCACTTCCAGGAAACAAAGCTTTAAACAAAGACAAGCTGTTGCAGGGACACTCCAGATCCTTGCTAGTAACAAGGGCCTTGCTATTGCTACTTAAAAAATTACCTAATTCTAATATCAGAGCATTCTCACTCTCTTCTTTTCACTTCATTATCATCTGTTGAACTTGACAGAGGCTAATTCATCATTGCTGCAGTGAGGTGTGGGGAGCAGGTACAGTCAGGGTGCTGTTGTACAAGGGCTGCACAAGTACCAGCTCCTGTCTGCAGTGGGAACAGAAACTAAAATCGAGGACTGATTTCCTTACTGACCTGGTACCCTGTGAGTGTTTGTTGGCTGACAGGTTTTCTGCTGTCCCAGCAGCTCAGAGGTTGTCCTCCAGGAATCACGGATTTGCTCTGCACAGTTTGCCTGGCTCTTCCCATCATGGCCTTTTTCACAAGGTTTGGCCAGTGCTGGTGGTGAGCTGACATCCCTCCTTTTCCCATGGTCCTCCTATTTTCATCTGGTGCCCTGCACAGAGCCACTCTGGTGCTGGGAAGGCTATTCTCAAGAACAGACCCAGGCCACAGCTGTGAAGAATGGAGGAACTGCTTAGAAATCTCGTTGGGCATCATTTGGTAAGAAAGCAAATGCTGCTTTATATTTACTGCCAGGCTTTAAACCGAAGGGTCCTTTTTCCCAGCTTTTGCCAGCAAAGGTAAGTTGTACCCTTTTTTCCTCGCAGATTTTCCCCACTGAAGTTAGATCCTGCATATCTTTCACATGAGCTGTTCTGCTTTCATGTGATGTTAGTCGGAGATCTCCCCCAGGAGATCTGGCAGTACTCTGTGTGAGGCTGGCACATGGAAAATGTGGGCAAACCACTTCCTTGGCTGTACGTGATCGCTCATCAAAAGGAGGATTCTGCAGTATCTGTTAAAATTAAGGATTTTCAGCTTAAAGGACTTAAATATAATTTTGTTGAGAAAATTTTTCATCGCTTTCACAAATAGCTTTTATTGATACAGCTGTTTTTCGTTAAAGAAAGCACTCTCTGTGCCCTCATTTCCATATTAACAGGATCAAAGAATGCCCTTTGTAGCTTTTGGATGCTGCAGGAATGCTGACGTTCTGATAGCAAATAGTCAGACTTGCAGTCATCTTTCCATTTAAAAAGGTGACAATATCTTGAGATGGTTCCAAAGAAAAATCTCACAGTCTTAAAAAAAAAAAAAATTTTTGCCTTCTGGGTTAGACTGTAGTTGTCTTGTGGTGTGCTCTAACTCCAGCTCATTTGTTTCCACTCCTGTTTTGGATATTTTCCAAAATGAGCTTGTTTAGAAGAGATCTTGGAAATGCCACGCTTGGATATATTTAAGCCATATAAATACATACAAATACAGTGAAGAAACTTGCTCAGTGTTCAGACCAATTCTCAGATGCTGCCAGGACTAATGAAGGACTTACCATGGAATCCTTTTCAGTCCCAGTTCCTGCTCTCCTAATGCTTATAATTCTGCAAGCTGCAAGTCTGGGGCTGTGGGTGAGACCTTATCCTGTTCCCAAAGCCACATGCAAATCTGTTGATTCTTACGGTGTGCTTTGAAGTAGTATCATGTCCTGTCTAGCAGATCTGTTTGTTTTTCAAAAGATACACATTCTGTACAAGGACAGTTTTACTCAGTATTCAGGCAAAGTAAAAGGCCTGTTGGGAAATGCATGGAAATGGTTTTTAACACAGCCCAACTTATTTTTCCTAATCAAAGCCCGATTCTTAGAGGGATGCTTTAGGTTACATAACAATGATACCTTTGGTGCTTCATCAGATAGCAGCAGGTGGGGGAAAAGGGATCTTTTTGACAATGTGAAGTGTCTGCCGTTCAGATTCTAACAAGCTGAATCACTTGTACTATGATGATGATTATTATAATAATTATTATTGTTATTATTGTGACAAGAGGAAAATATGGTAGTGATCACACTATGTGATAATGCTGTACAGTGTCTTCTTTGCATTTTAGCAGTGATGAAATGTATTTAGTAGATGTTAAAAATACAGCTCCCTAGCTGGGAAGTGACAGCATGACATTCTGGAGACTGTGATCAGGTATTCTAAGGTCATTTAACTTCATTTTGTGCGTTGGTTTCAAAATGGGCAAGCATCCTGAAAATACTGTGTACTGGATATGTGGCTTCGTAGTGGGATGTGCTCTTACAAAGTGGCAATGTGCCTTTTTTACATTCTGTTGCTGTAGCTAGCAAACAGTGGCTTACTGTTTAGAAACCCATGATATTGTAATTTCAAGTGTGCAGAGGGAATGTAATCTTTGAAACACTGGAAGTTTTTTTGAACCTTTAATGGATTTTTTTAACAGAGAGAAGACCATGGGCTGTGCCTGAAATGCACTGCTGGAAAATTCTCTCTCTTGAAAACTTTTTCCCACCTTAGCTCCCTGCTCTCCAGAGACATCAATAGAAAAGCCCCCTGAGGCTTTGAACAGCAACTAAATTTTTGTTTTCATTTGTTCTTCTTCAGAGTGTCCTTGGGGCTTTAGAAACTTAGAGGGTGAGAGAAGAGAGATGCATCTGATCCGAAGTGATAATTCACATGACATTTTGGGATATGATTCTGCAAGGCTGTAGCAGAAAAAATCTGCCCAAATTTGATCTATACTATCCCATCATCCGTATTGAGTGGTAGAGATTAAAATCTAACAAAATATTTGGTTAACACATTTCGAATTTAAACTCAGGTGTGCTATAAAAAAAAATTGAATCTGAATCCACCAAAGGCAAATGATTAAACTTTGGAGAAAATGAAGTATTTCTGTGTGTTAAAGCACATACAGAATGGCACACTATTTAAGTGCAATGCATTTGGTTTCCATGACGTTTTATCCTAGCAACACATTTCCATGTTTTGTTATTTTCCGTTCTGCCTGCCTTTTGCTGCAGAAGATACAGAATGCAGTGTGTCAGCTGAGGTCTCTGGGTGATACTATTGTAGGAGGATTAGATAATTTTTACGACATAATATGTGGCTAGGATGGTATCTTCCACTTGGATGTGTAGACATCTTTAAAGTGAGAGTGCAACAATGTTAAATATATTAAGTCTTAAAATGCTGCAATTTATCCATAGACCCAATTTAACTCTAATTTATTTTGAGTAGCCACAGAATTTTCATGTGTATTTTACTGATTTTGGTGTAAGGTTTCTTGTGATCTGATGTTGTCAGTCATCGCTGACTTTAGAGACATGTAAGATTTGCACAGCTTCTGTGGAGGTGAATTTTGGAAGTAGAATTAGAGTTGTATGGTGGGAGTCATGAATTTTTCTATGTCTTGACATTGTGTGCCAAAGGGCTTGAGATGAGATGGCCTTATCCTTGCTGTCCTTAGCAATTCCAAGTAAGGATAGCAGAAATACATAATTCTTCAACAAAAAAGAGGTCAAATACTTGGTGTTTCATAGCCTGGCTGACCAGTTGCTGGGCCCTGAAGCTGTACTAGGTAATTGGAGTCCTCTCTAGTCCCTTCTTTCTGCTTTCCTGCCCCCCGAGATTGCTGGTGGTAATGAGTATGCTCAGAAAGGATCTGGCATTCCATGAGCTCAGTCCAAAGCCTCTGGAAGTGTTTCTGAATCTTTCCACTGATTTCAATGGCACTTGAAACCAGGGCCTGTGTTATTATCTGAAATCTGAAAACAAGCTCACTGCCTTGAGGGTCACATTTAATTTAAACAAATAGTTTAAGTTACCTTGTAGGACAGGGATCTGCTCTGTTCAGGCTGTTGAATCAGTAACAAGAGCATTTTCTGTGTGAATAACTGCTCCACACTATGATTCATGGCCCAAGCAATGCTTACCATTGCAGTTTTGTCATTAAGCATCATGAATGAGACCGGAGAGGGTATAAAAGCAGCCTCCATACACTGCAGCAAGATATTTGAAACCACCAATTTAAAGACTGTCAGCTTCCCCTCTCTGGCAGATGCTTTGCTGGGTCACCTCCATTTCAGTTGAAATTACATTTGTGAATAAATAAGAGTTGTAATGGTTGTAAAGATGGTGTGACTGAGGTGAGGCTTGACCCACTGGAGTTCCCTCTCCCTCTGTTTTGAATCCAATTTGAGTTTTTCCATATAAGTTCCTCAGGAAAAAGCAAATAAAAGGAGTTTTTGAAATTTCCTCCCAGGTCTGGTTGGTCCCATTGCCCGTGTGTTGTGGCACAGCAATGCTCTGTAGCAGCTTTGCATTTAGGATGTGGATGTAACCAGTGACATTTCAGCTGAGGTTCTGGTCATCCCAGCTCAACCAGAGTGTCCTGGGCTTTTGAACTCTGCCGAAGTTCAAACACATGCAGCATCTCAAGTAAAAATTTCAACTCTGATATAATATTGTAGTGGCTGAGAGGTTACAGTGTTTTATGTATAAAATAAAACCTGCTAAAGTTTATTTGCGTTATAAAATGCTCTGTAATGTATTTTGAGATTGCCGTGTGGATTATGCTATGCAGCAAGGAAGGTCTGTTGACAGTTTGATTAACCTGTACCACTAGATTTCTAGTTCTTTATTTTCTATAAATACATAATAGCATACCAGTTAGTTTTAGCTCCAAGAAATATCATTAAATCAATATAGATCAAAATTGAGTCAGACTGTGTAATGGCTTAGTAAGCCGGGAATTTTTCACTAATTCAGTTTTTAATAGGAATTCTTTTAAAAAAGACTTTTCATCTCATCCATCATCAGTTTACATATGCACAGAAATAAATGGTGATTTCGATATATGCTAGTATGAATAACATGAGAGTATGCCTATCCAGATTTCATCTATTTTCACTTTCATCTCTTTAATAAACAAAATGTCTAAGTTATCAAGCTTTAAAATCTGGCATTGAGCCACAGTATTTTAATATAAGTTATTGGGACAGAGATCTGAGCTACACATGTCACTGTTGGTAAAGTGCTTAGTGAAACCTGGAGGATGAGGAACTCCAGGTGGGAGTTGCCAGTGCTACCAGGTGGGGAACAGTGGTCATGGAAAGAACTCTGGGAAGGTGGGAGTGGGGAGAGCCCAGCCTAGGGCTGCAGTTCAGTGATAAACCAGCTTTCTGCAGTGATTCCTGCTGCTCCCTTCTCTGGTGTGCCATCCCTGCCTCTCTGTGCCAGGGGATTGATCTGGCTTGAAAACTGCAGAATTGTTGTGTGGCTGGGTCAGTTTTTGATCCAGTCAGCAGTGAGGCTCTACAGAGAGTGTGTCAGTGCAGTACTGGAAGAGCAGGAGCTGTAGGAGTGGCAGAGGAGGGAAGCCCTTGTTAAACCATGGCAAGTGCAAAACCAGAAGCTGCTGGTGAAACAGGAGAGATGCTAACAGCAAGAGGAGCAAGAAGGAAGGAGAAATGGAAGCCTGTGGGGAATGCAAGAGAGGCGTGAGAAGGGTGGTTAGCATCTGGAGGAGGTAAATGGGATTGCAGGCTCAGAGCGTGAGGTTAATACACATGGTCAGTTGGTAAGTGGCTAATGAAAGACTTTGCTCCATCTTCTGTCACGTACTCGTCTGTGTCCTGTGTCTGATTGAAATGGAAGTGTGAGAAACACAGAGACATCTTTTGTATATGTGGAAATACCCACTGAAGTTGCAAAGGCATTTCACCTCACTTTCAGGAGGCTTTGTTTTGCTCCTGGAATTAAGAAAAAAATCCCTACAGCACAGAAGTGGATGTTGATTGGTGGGTTTGGCCTTTAGTGGAGTACACATACACTGATCTGATCTTTACCTTCCAACACGCAAAGATATTCTAAGGTAAATATTGCCTATTCCTGAACATTGCCTGAATATTGCCTGTTTCAGTTCTCTTTGAGACCACAGTCTTCTAAAAGACTGTTTTATTTATCTTTATTTCAAATTATTTACAGATACTGACATAATTTACAATCTCCAGCTCTGTATTCTCTTGAATTTTTGCAATACCTTATTACTCCATGGAAGAGCACAAGGTGAAATAGAATAGGTATTATTTAATATTCTATGTTTCTTACTAACGGTGGTTAAGGGTTGTTGAGGTGGACGAGTTAACTTCTGAGACACATTTAGCAGTTGCTTTGTAAGATGGGTGTCATGGAGCACAAGTGCTGATTTCTCCATCCCTTGCTTTACTGGGCTTTTGTTTCTCTGGAGATGCGTTTCAGTGGGTGTGGAGAGATCTGAATTCATGCACATGCACTTTGTACCACATTCCTGCCTTAATTTAGAACCTCTCGGAGACCAGCTGCAGCCTTATTTAAAAAGAGGAGAGGGTGGGTGGTTAGCGATGGAAGCGTCCTGTGGAATAGGAACAGTCAGTTACAGTTGTGAATGGAGGTGCTTTTTATCTTGTCTTCAAACTGTGTGGTGTATGTCTTAATTTTTCAAATTCAGCACTGTCTTGGAAAACTAAAGCTACCATTTCTACAAAATTATAACAAGCAAGAAACCTATCATGCGATAAAACAGAGAGAGATGGGTGCCAGTCACGAGATTTATTAGAATTTTATAACTGTCTATTAAATTGAATAGCCTGTTCAGTAGAAGTAGAGGTGGTTATTAAAATGGCAGATGTTAAGTGCAATGTTTGGCTACTGATTCTTTTAGAACTGCCCTGCCAATATTTAATATGAAGAAACTATTTCTGTAGTATAATTATTACAAAGAAATGGAACTTGCAGGATGTACCATTTCTGCACTTTTCTTCAGGAAAACAGTAGCAGAGGGTTTGATGAGTTGGTGCTGGGAACTTGCTCATCTTTTGAAAACAACCTTTTAGTCAAAACACGATAAGCGTGTAAGGGCAGGGCAGAGAGATCACTGCATTTGCCAGTTTGTTTCTAAACAAGCTTGTCGATTAAGGTAAAGCTGAGCCTGGAGCCCATGACTTCACCTGCTGCTTTCACCCTCTGAGTTCTTTTTCCGGCTGCCAGCATTGGGTGAAACCATCCTGAGTTGTTTAGAACTGTTCATTGTTGCTGTTGTTTATTTTTTTTTAATCTTCTCCAGTGTTATCGCCTGGTGTGTGACTAACCAGTTCAAACAAAACAGTGCAGAAATCCTTCTCCCAGCAAGAAGGAAATAGAGTTGGTTTTTAGTACCAAACTTAAGGTTTATTTCCACAGAGTTGGAATTGATTTTATTGGGCAGATTTTCAGGGGCTTTAAACTTCTTCATAGGTGCAGCCTCCTGTGGAGATGGAGAGGCCTCTCCCTCCCTGGGCAGAGCTGTTCTCTGCAGGGGCTGCTGGCTGACCCAGCCGGGGGCTGGAGCCCCTTCTGCCCTCCCTGCGTCCAAAACTCTGCAGCTGTCAACCAGGATCCTGCCACCCTGCAGTCTCAAACAGTCTGGTGTCGCTGAAGGCTGCCCTAGTGCCAAGCATATCTTCAGGCAGAGATCAAAATTACAGGTCTATGCACTTCTGCAGCTAAGGCTGCAACCTGGTAATTAAAAGTGATTTTCCTTTCTTAAGTAATGGGCTTGCTTTGCACCTGTCTTCATCCTCAGGCTCGTGGCTTGGGAGAGGGTTCTTGTAAGAACAAGGGAAGGTGAAGGCTTCTAAAAATGCAATAGATGGTTGTGACATGTTTGTGGAAGCTGATTAGCTGTAGTATGAAGTGACAACTAGGTTAAAATTACAGGATTTCAGATACACTTGTCAGGTTCCATGCCGTGCTTCGGCTGTAAACTGCAGCAGTGCCTTACCAGTAACTTAAAACACTTAATTCAGGTGCCTAAAACCAAGGTGTAATGTGTCTGCTGTGTAGCATTCAAACCTGATGCTTCAGAATTGGTGTTCTTGTGAGCATGGCATAACTAAAGGAATATTTGTTTTATCTGAAGTAAGAAGATGCCATGAAATGTAATTTTTAAGCTGCCACTTCCCATAAAAATTGATTGGCATTTTGCAGTAGTCAGACTTGAAGGGCCGGATTGCGGCTACTGTGTAAAAGGAGGTGGGGCAGGAGATTAATCCTCTCTGGGTGCCCTACAAAGAGCTAAGAACATTCAGACTGTAATAATGCCTTTTTGTTAAACTGGGATTTCATTCACTAATAAACTCCAATCAGCTCCTGTGGCCAAGGTCTTATACCTTGTCTTTCATTTTCTCTGCTTTTCTCTTGACTCCGCCAAGCTCATTTAAAATTCTATCTTCCCTTTATTCTTTTGGTTCCTTTTTAGATAACTTTGGTTTAAATGATAACTTGGTTATTTGATCTCTTTAATCTTAAATTGTGTCTTTTGGTCTACTCTTGTCAGGTTTTGTTTTTTTCTTTGTGGCTTATTGTTCCTTAATTAGAACCTCATTTAATTTTTAAGGCTGGTGAGTAAATAGGTGCTTTTTTCAAGAAAAGACCAAGAATAGTATTTGCATTCATGTAACAATTTCCATCCTAATTCCCAAGCTGCAAGCCCTATGGCTTTGCTGAATCGCAGCCACCTCAGAGGACTGTAGCAGCCAAGTAAAACGAGGCAGGAATCTGTTTTTTTTCCAAAAAGCCCCAAGCTATCTTCTTTGTCCAAGGCAGGCACAGAGGGTATGGATATTTAAGGTCTCATCTGAAGAATGCAAATGAGCAGACTGCTATGAGTTAGAGGTAATTAAAACCACATATTGAGATAATCAGCCAATTCAATTCTTGCTTTATTGCAGTCTGTTTTATTATCTGAGGGACTTGTTTTTCAGTGTTAAATTTTCCGTACACTGACCAATGCACAGAAAAGGTAGCTGCAGGTAGCCTGCTTGTGCCAGCAGAAAAGAAATGTGTTTGTGAGCATGAATGATTGGCATGCCAGCGTTTGCAGGGTGCATTTTTGTGAAGCTGTGTATGGACAAATGGGGAACACATGAAAATCTGCTCTCAGATATTTTGTTCCTCATGAAATGTGGAGCAGAGCTGAGCCTGTAGAGTCTTTGGTCACTTGGAAATGCTCAGGGAGAGGATTCTTTACACCAAAAACTTTAATACCATCTTGTGTTTCTTATGCCCGAGCAAGCAAGTCACTTTCAGTGGCTGGTAGTGGTGAGTGTAGTGAAATCCTTGAGAGATGGGACGGTAACAACCACCTTTTCCAACAACAGGGCTGTATAAAACAGTTCCTGTAATGTGCACATTGCTATGTCTGTTGTAGTTTTAAACTAATGTTTCTTGTGGTTCTTGAGAACGTTTTCATAGGCAATGTAGGGTGGACTGATAATGATTTTTGTCTCTGAAAAATTTGGCCATTTTTCTTTCATTTTTTTTCTCTGAGTTTGTGATGGTGACTGTCCCATCCTTCTGCACTGTACAAATGTCATGGACTGTGAACTCCTCTTGCTGGGGAAGGGCTTTTGGAGCAGCAGCTCCAGCCCAAGGCTCCCTCTCGAGCCCAAGTGTGGGACCAGGGCTCGGCCACACACTGTCCCCTCTGCAGCAGAGCTGCCCCAGCTCCGTCCGAGCTGGAGGGGGCATTTTCCAGCACTGACAACAATTGCTGCCAGGATGAGTCCTTAACAGGCATTTATTGCACTCCTATTTTTGAAGCTCCTTTTGTTATTTCATTCACTACAGATGACGTGGTCCAAATTCTGGTCTAAGCTTCGTTTGTGTTTACCTCATGAATGAAGTCCCTTTTGCTTTATCTGAACTTCTTTATTGAATAGCTGCTTTTAGGAAAGCTGGACCTTAGGTCTGAGAGGAATTAACCCAGAAGCAAGAACAGGAGCAATAATTGATGCCACTGTTAATGGCTTAGCCTGATGTGGATAGCACTTCAGTACACCCTCTTCCAGGACTAGGGAAATGAAGGTGAAGTGAGCTAGAACAGTATGATTTCAGTCTTCTGAATAATGAAAGATAATGTGATGGCCACATACAAAGGATTAATTTTTGCCCAGTAAATTTAATTAATAACTTGCAGGAAGTCAATTTGTGCCTTCAGTCAAATGGATGAAGGACAGAAGATCAATTTTCCATCTGCATCTGGTTTCTGGCAGGTTTAGGACTTCAGGGGTCCTTTTTCTTCTCAGTGCTCACTACATTTGGAGGCACTTCCTTCTAAATATGTGTTTGAGCAAGAGCAGGGCAACAGGTGGAACTGATTTTGTTAAATCTTATCTCTGTTCATTAATCTCAAATAGTACTATGCCAAGGTGTCTGTATAAAAGCAATTATCATAACCTGTCTTTCCAAATCTGTATGCCACAGCTAATATTTTGGCTTCCTTCCCTCTGATGCTGTCACACTCTGGTGCATCCTGTGTTTTTGCCTTGTAAGACTTCATCCCAGAAGAAAACTCTGCAGAGTGTTTCAGTTTTTCTTACACCTTGTGGCAACTTCCCACCCCAATAATGGATAAAATCTGTTTAACTGGGTTAATTGGTGTTAGTGAGAAAATAAATCTGTTCTGGCAGAGGGGTTGAATTGCAAACTGAGGTGACCTGTGTTATCTAGAGATCTTAACCCTCAGATAACATGATGCAAGGGACTTTGTGTATTATTGTAACAGGTCTCCTTAACAAGGAGGGATTTTCCATGCCTAGGGAGTTAGCCTAGGAGGTAGAAAGCCTCAGATTGAGTTTCTGCTGCAGACAGCTCTGACACCAATTCCTGGTGTGCAGAGTGGGAATGAGGTACCTCCCTGGCCCTCAGCAGCGTTGCCAGGTGTTTGCAGTATTGGTGTGATTTGTGCATTGATAAGAGAGGATCTCTCTATATGAGGATGTTGGATAGGAAATGGGTCAGTGGCTCATTTAATGCATAGGATTATCTTCTCTTTATTGTAGAGCTTAACTTTCTTTCTAACTCTTCACGAATCTCAGCTTTGATACCTCTCTATACTGTAAGGAGAAATCAGGCACTTGAATTACTGCTCTTTCTATGATTCCTTTTTTTATTTTTGGACTGAAATTGAGTTACTAGTTTACTCTTTAGCATTTCCTACAGACATAACTGATAATACTTAATATGACTTATTGTCTGACAGAATGAAAGTTCTGGGAGATGCATTGTAATGCTTAAAAGTATTATTACTAGTGAAGTTGTCTTCAGGGTTGAGCTCCATTTTCCCACCTTGCTTCTTTCACAAAATAACAGAGAATGTAATGTGACTTCTTTTCCTAAAAGGCTGTTCCCCACGAATAAGATGAGTGAGACTGGCACTATTTTAGTTACTTTGAAGTTTTCCATGAGAATCCTCTGTCTTGTGTTTAGGAAGCCCGTTGCAATTCACCATTGCCTCATCTTGATGGCCTTGGGTTTGTGTGTGGTGTCATGGTGGGTTATTAATGAAACTTAGCTTCTTCAATAGAATTTATGTCTTAAGTTTAAATTACAGAGACTAGGACCTTCAAGGTACTGCCCTATAGCCCGTTTGTTTATTTCTGATGACTATGAAAGCATACTCAGTTCATTTAGGCACAGTACCTTTTGTGACTAAGCTAAGAAATCAATCAATAAGTAAAAGGTAGATTCTTTAATTATCTGCCTCTGTAGATTGCATAGTGATGAATTAGCTTACTATGCAATTTCTTAGAGCATGATGTGTAGTAGTTGGGAAAAACTAAGTCCATTATTTACGAACAGGCATTGAGGCCATTACCAATTACTTGCAGATTCCTAGTTACAGGCTTTCTGAAAGGATAATACAATTCTGTAAAGGTTCCAAGTAAAACTTTCAGGGATTATTCTGTAAAAAGTCCTTAGCCCAATGAGGTGTGAAAATTCCTTCAGTTTGTTATCTTAATTAGTCATTAAGTGCATGATACTTTTTCTTGATTTCTTTTTCTGTGGAAAATGTACATGGCTTCTACTTAAAAATAACTTCAGAGTAACAAAATGCCCTGTGTCTTAGGAACTCTCAGCAGATCAAAACAGATAGGCAGAATAAGCTCTTGGATTTCTCTTGATGTACTTTACTGAAGCTGCCATTTCTTTCTGAGCATGACATCCTCATGGAATATAGAGCATAAAAAGGAATCACATATTTCATAAAAAGATTGTGTTTCTAGAAAGGTTACGTGGATAGAGAGTCTTCATAAACATGTTCTCAGTTCTGGCTTGAGCCACAGAATTCCTTTAGGAGCAGTGCTCGTTCTCTTTGTAGTATTTGTTTCCATTTGCTAGCTCAGTGTTATATTGTAAGTAGAAATTCCACTAATGGCTACTGTTTTCAGATACTGTGGAGGTGTAGATTTGGTGACTATTTAATTGGTAAGGTATTAATGATACTTTCTGGAGTTAGTAGTGAAATGCTTTAAGAGATGTTTATTCAGGATCACGGTGCAGTAAGAAACTCGTTATGGAAATTTTAAATTGAAGCTTTGCCTGTCAGAGTGAGAAGATTTCTGTCTGTAGGTGCTCAAATGTTCATATCCAGATGTTCTAAGGGAAGGCAAAGTGATTGAAGTAATTGTGGGCAATATCAACAGTGTATTTCTTTGTCAAGTTGTTAGGCTCTGTATCATGATGTGTGTTACTGTCATAAATCTTTTCAGCTAGCAGAAATCAAAAGCCTGAAAAAGCAGTTTCTGGATTGTATAACCAAAGTGGCTGGATTGGGTGGAACCAAGGTGCTTGATTCAGTTGTTGCTTTGCCTCCTCTGCAGATGCAGTGAGATACTTTCAGTTACTCTAAAACAAACACCAGTCACAAACATTTAAGTATTTTTAATTAGTGCCCGTAGAAAACTGTTTGTCCAGATAAAGTCTTAAAATTGTCAGCAGCTATGCTCTCTGCTTGGTAGCAAAAGAGGAATCACCACTTTGTAACAAAAACACCCTGATGGAGGCATAGTCATCTCCACTGCTGAAAGAACTGTTGTGGTTCAGGTTCAGACTCTTCTTGCTGTGGCAAAGGGACACTCAGGCTCAAACCAGACTGATGAAGGATTGGAAGTTCCTTTGGGCTTCCTTGAGAAAACATTGATTGATGTTGTATATTGCTTCTTCCATAAAAGGAAGTAAGGGGACAATGTTTCGTTCTCTTCCCCATTTCATTGGTGTTAGCAGACAGAACTCATAGCAGTTCTGAAGGCAAATGGGAAGAGCAAACCTGGCAGTCTTTTCCTTTTTTTGAAGTAAAATTGATTTCTGTGGAGAATTGGTTATAATGTGTGTCTTCACCCTTTTTTTAATGAACCTGGTGATTAATTATATTCCACTGTTTAAGTAATATTTTCCCTGTTTCATATTTTCTTTCTTTTCAAAAATAAAAAGGCTATATTTTTCTCTTCTTACACCTACACTTGAAGTACATTTTGGCAGGATATATGAATTTGAATTGTGAAGCAATTTTTCTGAACTGTGTGGCTAGCTAATAGCAATGCAACTTGGTTACCTAATGAGGAAAAACATCAGAAGATTTTTGTTGAAGGGTCTACTGAAAGAAAAGTGTCATCCTAAATCTCAGCAATGTCAGCCTAAATTCATTTTACAGCATGTCTATTCTCTGCAGGATCTCAGATTATTAAGCTCAGGAGATCAGAGAGAGATGCTTTGAATTTTTGTTTTCCTCTCTTGTTTGTTTTCGGTGTGTACTTGACACTGTATTAGGTTTAATTTTATGAATGGCTTGGAAGGGCAGGCCTCATTGATTTCCTGTGGTAATGGAGCTTGTAAAGCATTAGGCCCTTCTGGAAGTGTTCCCTGTTGGTGGGGTGTCTGCGGCGCTTCCCCGGCACGGCTCTGCCTCCGCGGGGAGGTTTGGCTGCGGCTGCCCCGTGCCGGGAGGGGAGAGGCTGCTCCGGTTCGTGCCCTCCAAGGCATGGCAGGGGACCAGGCTGCAGCCCTGGCAGCTTGCTGTGCTGGGTTCTGCCCTTCAAACGGTGCTGTCCTGCTTCTCTGCTCTCCGCTGAGATGCCCCAAACACAGTGAAGGAATTGGTGTGCTGATAATTGCATGGGCTTGTGTTGTCAGTATTCCTCTCAGCTGAGAAGGCTCATCAGCTGCTCCTTCAGAACCAGTTTTAGGGTGATTCCTAATATAACACGGGATTTTTTCCTGTGTTAAGATGCCATATTATTCTGGGGTGAGGGATGAAAATATACAACTATAAGTTTCTTAAGGAAGGAGTGCCTTCCTTAAGTCTCAAGATGACAAACTGTACTCCCACCAAGATACTGCCTCCTCGCCTCCAGGTCTTTAGCACCAGTCCTTGGGAAGCCCAGCACAGGGCTGGAGTCACAGGTTGTTCTTCTCCCCACTTCATCTACCATGTGGCAGAGAGAAGAAGGCAGAGCTCCTTTAGCAAGTGGACAGTTTTAAGCAAGTAACTTCCCAAGTTTGTGGAAATCCAATACCTTCCCATCTTAGGTGCTACTCTGTAGACTTAATTACATTTATTTTTTAGCATCTTTCTTACTAGTGCAAATGTGGTGCTTTCATCCTGAAAGTGATACTGATTTATCTGTCTGTTCGCAAATCCTCTTGTGTTCCCTGCTCTAGAGGGGGGAGAGACAGGTTCTAATCTTGTATCTTTAATCTACTAGTCTAGGAATGTATCTCCATTTTTTCCTTAAATACAAACAAATAATTATTTATGTATTTCTCTAAAGCTGGTAGCTTCAAGGTATTTCCATCCACTGGCTAACATAAAACCTGTTGTGCACTTATAATAAACAGTCTGAGATGTAAGCTTTTCCAAACTATAAACTCTGAATATTAAATGTTTCATCTTGTGTTTACCATTAAAAACTTAGTTGCAAAAGCTCTGGTTGAGACACTTTTAGGTATTTCTAATAGCTGTTCATGTCAGCACTAACATATGCATATGTGCTAAATACAGAATGCAAATTACCTGTTCCGTGCTGCAATAATTTTTTTCTAGTTATTGTATTCGTAGAGCTTCATTTATCGTGGTTTCTAGGCAATCAAGTACGAAAAATAAGAGTTAGGACTTGGAAGAAAATGTGGCTTTCATTGCTACTTTTTGATACATTTATATTTGCTTGTTATTTTGTGTCTGCAAAGAATCAGATGCAAACCTACCCTTTTTAGTTTGGTGCGTTTGCATTTCTGGTTCCTGTTGGATCTAATGAGAAGGGAACAGCGTTTAACAGCAGAGCAGGTTTTAATGTATGACTCAAGCAAAGTGTGTGAGCCCAGAGAAGCCAGTTGCTTCTAAGAAATGCAAATTCCATGTAAAACGGGAAGGAAAAGAAATGCACCATTGGAAATGTGCTATTTTAAAATTAAAATGTGATTAGAGACAGTGTGAAATTGTGTTAACGTTGACAACTGTGGGTCTGTTCTCAGGAACAGTCACTGCAGCTTGGAGGGCTGAGCGCTTTCAGCTGCTGGGTTCCTTGCTCAGGGCTCATTGCTGCACATGGCTGTGGCTTTCGTAGCCAAATGGCAAAGCTGTGAGCCTTCCAATACTTATTCCTCCCGCTTTGTTTCCTGCACAAGCCATTCTTCCTTCACAGCCTAGTTGTACTGAGGCCTTGATGGGACTACCTGAAAACAGAGGCTGGACAAAATTAAGAGGATAAAAGCAGGTATTTATTGAAGGGCCTTCAGGTACACTTTGGGCAGGCAAAAGCCTTCAGAAGGGGTACACCCTAAATGGACAACTGGTCACGAGTTTTTCATACTTTTATAAGTTTGGTCCATTTGCATATCCGGGGTAATTCTCCAATTACAATTTCAGGTAATGAAGTCATTACCCCAAATTTGTTCCCTTCCTTTAGAGGCTTTGTTTACATATTTCGGGGCCTGAGACAGTGAGGTGTCCTTGAAGTCCAGGCCTAGTGAGAATTTGTTTTGTCTAACCAAAACGGGAGAACAGCAGCTAACAGGCTATATGGAGCCTTAGAGTTACACACTAAAGCATTACAGGATATGAAAAATATAAAGGCTAAAATCCTAAGGCATCAGTACCCATTTGGCTTGCATTGTTGTACCCATTTGGCTCCAGACATGGAATATCTTATGGATATCTTTGGACTGGTAATGCACTGTAGCAAGTGGAGAGGCAGTGCTTGAGGTGTAGGGCTTAGGCAAGGCTGCCCTTTTCTGAGTCCTGAGCTGCTTTTCTCAGACCCTGCACTATAGGAGTCCTTTGCTTTTAGCAAACTGGAAGGAGTCCCACTGGAATCAGTGTGGCTGGACTGGCCATGCCTGGGACATTTGGGACCGTCCACACCCAGGTCAAAAGATGCACATGGCCAGGTAAACAAAAGTCAGCTCGTGAATTAAGTAGAGACAAATACCCATTTTTATCAGAGGCTGGAGTTCGCTACCTGGTTTACTGCTTTTGTTTTCAGGTAGAGATGAAAAATGTTGCATTGGGCAGTAATCCAGCCACTTGATTCATAAGAGTGTCAAGCAGTCATCAGTTTGATTTTGCTTGTGATAGACTGAACACATTTTATGGAGTGAGTTGCTGATGAAAATATGCACTTCTCTCCTGTTTAATGTCCTTGAAGTAACCTCTATGCTTGAAGGATAAAATTGTTTTATACTCACTTTTCCTTTCCTGATCTGAATAAAGTAGAATCTAACTAATGTTAGTGGTTCCTTACTGCTCTAATCATGACCTTCTTTTTGGCACCATCTCATAAAATGAACACATACCCATTTGTAATGTGTAAACAACAAGGTTTGTGGCTTTAGTCTTGAAATAAAGATGTCATCTTTAGGATTCATGACAGGTTTTTGTATTTTTTTTCATTTTGCGTAATTATCCAAGCCTTATAATTAACGTTTTCATTTAGCTGAAATAAGTCACTTAAGCAGGCATATTGTTGCAATCATCTAACGTGTGTTTATTATATATAAGAATTAAATATCAACGTTATGAAATGTCTTTAAATTCTTCTTACTATTTTCTTTTCCTCTGACATAAATTATTCTTTTGGTTGCAGGCTGAAAATGTTTGTACTTAACAGCAATGACTAGAAAAACTAAAAATTATGTGCCTTTATTTCTGACTACTTTTTCTACTTTAGCAATTTATAGTGGCAGTAGGTAATTTACTAAATGGAAAAAGTGTTCTGGAAGAGATAAGACTTAGTTCCACGCTAAGATTCACATTTTGTTTCTAATGCTCAGCATTATGGGTTTGATTTTTTGTGATGAATAGATATGTTTATGCAAAGCAACCAAACCTTAATTTGGTGGTAGCATTTGTCCAAAGCCTGGTTGTTGCTTCTTGTGGAGGATTCCTTTTAGCTAAAACATTTGTTATCCACTATGGTTGTTAATTTCTTAAGTTTCCTTTTCTTGTGTGCTTCTAATACTGTGTTTATGAAAAAAAATTAAAAAAACCCAAAATCAGTCAATCCCTGCTGCCATCCACTGTACTGGAAGCAGGTGGAAGACAGATGGAGGTTACTGGGGAGTCCCAGTATGCAGCAATTTGGTTCTATACAGCTCCAACAGAACACTGGCCTTGCTTATAAATGCTGTTAAACCCAGTACCTTCAAAACAGTCAAAAAAGCTCTTGCCTGGCCCCCAAATTCCTGAAAGAGTCCATTGTAAGGTAATTTGCTATAAAGATCTCTTGAAATAATTTCGGTGTATTCACTGTTGGTTGCTCTTTCTAAACCAATCCTATTATCAGGATGTGAATTTGATGCATGGACAAGGCTCAAATTAGGTTCAGGACTGAATTTTTGTCTTTTCACTGCATGCTTTAGATATTCAGACAGTGCTTTATCAATCATGGTTTTATGAAAGTGAAAATTACTTCTTTATTGTTTTCTTCAAGGGCTTTAGTTTTTTACTACCTGAGCAGTCCTTAGCTTGCCACATCACCTCTTAATACTAATTTCCCTTTTAGATATATCCAGGCAATTCACCATTTTAGATTCACAAATAGCTCTCTATTAACTTTTACTAAATCTATTGCATAATCTTCTAATACAGTGGTATTGATCACTAAAAAGATTAAGTAGATCTTTATGTTTTCAGACAGTTTCAAAAATTATTTGGTCAAGTTAGTGAGACTGAAACTGTAGTACAGTTTATCATCTAAAATGGCAAAAAATCATTCAAAGTTAGGGATGTAACATCCCTGAATGTGTTTTATGAGATTCATTTAATCAGTGGTTGTGCCAGTGGCTTCCTGTGGGTCAGCAGTGATTTTATTTCATGACAAGTTTTAGCTCTTAAAAAAAAAAAAAAAATGGTTGCCAATCTGCAATCTCCTTCTTGCTTTAAAAAAGTGGTGATTCATATTATCCAATCCTAAGAAATCTCTTAGGATTTGCTGTGACTGTGGGAGGAGTTCAGCTGAGAGAGTCCTTCAGACAGAAACTGCCAAAGCTTGCTACTTTAATCATTATTCCTAGTGCAAGTTACAGGCTTAAGCCTATTATTAGCTTGCATACAAAACCCCCCCCCAAAATATCTAATTTGACAACCAACTCCTACAAATTACCCATTATCCATTTCTTTAGAAACTGTGAGCACTTCTGTATTCAGGCCAGTTTCATGCTTGCTCTTAGTCACTGTCATGGGGCTCTGTGTTAATTTGACTGGAGCTGGCAGATGCAGGGAGTGCTGCTTAACGTGCTCGCCAGAACCTCATCAGAGGTTAGTTTGCAAAGAAATAATACAGGATTTGTTTTCAGAGAAGCAGACTTTGGGTTCAAGTGCTTTCCTTTCTTTGCATTCATCCAATGGCCAGCTGCACAAGTGTCTCTCCAATTTTAGGGCTGTACTTCTGTTTGGATCTCCAGGTTTAAACCTGAGCCTACAAGCTGAAATGCCTGACTGTAGTTTCAAAACCCACTAAAAAACAGGAGTAAGTTTTTTCTTTGTTTTTCCATTCTTAAGTACAGCCTATTCTGTCACAAGTTCGTGTGTGGTATGGGGCGGCTGTTTTATTCAGAAAGTCCCTATCTGACAGAACTGAATCGAGTCTGGGGACAAAGAGAGTTACTTTCCTCTGTCCAAGGAAAGTGAAGGAATACTTTCAAGTGTTTCTTCTTTTGTTTTCCTGCATAATGGTATAAAGGCTTTCTTTTACAACCCCTGGATTGAGTTCAAGGCTGCTCAATAGCATGTCTGGCTCTGGCCTTTCACGTTTTTGAACATAGATCCACAAAGGAAATGAGAAGGGAGCAAGGGATGCTTCCTTCTGCAAGTCAGTCCAAACCCAAGAGCTGGATGCTCAGAATTCAGCAGGCTGATGTGAGAGACTCCAGGTCACGAGGATGGGACAGTGTCATGCTGAGACAGGTCACAGTGAAAGAGGCTGTGACTCAGTGATACTGCTGAAGGGCTAGGTCTCCTTCCATGTAAAGCTCTCCTAGAAGATCCCGTTTTGGGGTCATGGCTTTTCTTTATCAGCGGAGTCTGGCTGGCTGTGTCTCATATTTGAATGACGTGGTTCAGACCCTGAACTACGTTACTCTTCCATATGGGGAGCACAAGGCAGGAGCCACTGGATGAGCCTTCTGGTTACACAGCAGACACCAGGTGAAAAATAAGTAGTAAAAAGCAGTGAATAGTGGAGTGTGTTCAGGTTCAGAAGGTTCAGTTCTGCTTCAGTTTCCCATGTTGGAGAAAGGAACGGTGTGAACCGAGCTCACTGTACTGGAAGTAGCTGCCTGGTGCGTGATTGAGCTGCTCAGAGGTAAGAAAAGAGTGGTCAGAGGTCGAGGGCATGGCAAGCCTTTAGCAAGGGTTGAAAGATATAAAAGGTCCTGGTAGCACTTACTCGCTTAAAAGGAGAAGATTGAGTCCTGACATTGACTTTGGCTGGATCACTGGAAACACTGGACACGTTTTGAGAGTGCTGATGCCACCTGCTTTAGGAGGGAACTTCTGTGTTCCGTTCTTAGACAGTGTTGCCATTTATTTCAAGTGCTGACTGTAATGGTTGAGAAAGCCATCGAAAATTTGTGCCTAACAGAGCAAATAATTGCATAAGGATCAAGCCTGTAATCACTCTGAATAAAAACTGGAACATTTGAACTTGAAAACACAGACTTCTGCTTGTACAATCTTTCCTTACTTAATGATCATTGATGTTACCATTGGATTATAAAGACTGTAACATTTCTCTCTTGATAATTTTTTGTTCCGTTCCCTGCTGCAGAGGTATTGGGTAGAATCAAGTAATGCAAGGAGCAGGAACTGACCAGCAAAAGTCTCTTTTCAACATGTATTCCTGATGGAAAATAGTGGTGTCCAGAAGCAGGCTAGGATGATTTCTAGAGACTGGCTTCATTTTTCTGTGGATTTGAACCAAATTAAGAAAAAAACTTATTCCAGGTGTCACCGTTAGGATTGTAAAGGGAGCAGGATCCTACTGTGTTTAACCATGTGAATGAACTAAGCTTTTATTTCTTCCTTGATTAAAAGGCTCTGAGCTTGTGATTTTGGCATTGGCCTTTTTTTTTTTTAGCAGAACGACTAGAGTAGAATGGAAGGCAAATTGAAATGTGAAAGCATGGCTGATGCACATACTCCAGTCTCCATCCCAGGCTTTGCCAAGCAGCAGTTACATGCTCACTCTCTGTAGCAGGTATTATAGTGAGACAGTGCCTCTGGAAGTAGCAAAATAAGTTAGATGTAGACTTGCAAAACCTTAAATGTATTTAGTTTGAGAGCAGTAATGAGGTGAGAAAGGATGAACAGTAGTGCAGACACTGCAGAGGTACGGCCTGTTTGTACTAAATAATTGAAGTGCCATGGTGAGAAGAAGTCAGCTGCTCGCTTGTAGGGTACTTAGCATCCAGTGCACTGTGCTGGTTCCTTTCCCATGCAATCCCCAACTGTTGTCCTTAGTCCTGGCCTTTGTGTGGGGAAGTCGTATCTGTTGAAGCAATTTTGTAAAAAAAGTCAGTTAAACTGGGTCAGAATTACAATAAAATTTTTTATAATCCATTTATTCCTGATTTATTACTTCGTTAAGCAAAAAAGTAACCCAACACATCATGTCCTCGAGAGCTTTGTTGTTAAAACCTGAATAATATGTTAAATTTTGAAGCACTTGAGAATTTTTTCCCCAATTACATTACTGGCCCTAATAGAAAAAGTAAAAGCTGAAATAAAAACATTAAGGCATTTTGTTGAAGAGGAATCATACTCTGGTTTATGTTGCAAAATGAACTGCTGGTGGATTATGTTGTATTTTGGGAGGAATTGGGGTTGGAATATAGCTTTAAACTGAGTCAGTGGAGTCTTGGACTCTCGTGGAATGGTTGTCACCAACTATGACACTTGTCCCATTTTAATTTTACTGAAAAACTGGTTGTGGATGTAAGACAAGCCTTTCAGTTTGACCTCCTTTTTTGATCTTTATCTTTGGGAGACTCAGAGAAAAACTGAAAGTAAGACTGTAAATTAGAGCAAACCTTGCTAATGAGACCTGGTTAATTACATTCATTTGCATGCCTTCAGTGGTGAGGTGAAATTTACTTAAACTCTGAATTCTCTCCTTATGTGAAGGCCTTTCATTTTATCTTTTGTATCCAAGGCTACTGCATGGATCATGGGTTGACATTTTTAGTAGTTTGTAAAATACAGTATTTTAATTTCTGGTATTATCCTAATTTGTGTTCACTTGCTTTTAAAGGCTCAGTTGACAAGCAAAGTAGGGTGACAGTGTCTAAGAATTTTTGTTATTACCGTGTTTTGTTTAATGCAAAGAAGCTCCAGTGTGTTTGACTTTCACAGTTAGTGAAAATCTTTTTTTTGGTGTACTGTTCACACTGGGTACAAGTCAGGAAATGTGCTTTGGACACTTCCAGGCTGGAGGTGTTCTTTCCACCTGATTTGAAGAGTGGTGTATCTTATTCAGAAAGCCCTATGCCATTGAAGGATCACACTCAATATTGTTCACTCGTATGACTTACATGTCATCAATTGTTTTGCAGCCTCAAGGCCATTTTACACATGGTTGGACAGCTAAATGTTTAAAATGATTTTGGGAAGGGCCAGGAGCTATAAGAGTCATTGGATTATCTTACTATTGTGTTTGAAATGTTACAAGCAGCAGTTTCGTCCTGTGCATCTGAGGAATGTGGGTAGGTCAGAAAATCCAGCCAAGGGCGGAGGGGCGGTGTCGAGGTTCCTCTGTGACAAGACCTCATTAGCAATGCACAGTTCAGCCTTCCTTAAGCCTGGTGGCAAATGTGCCATCTGCTTGCAAACAGTCTTGGATCCTGCCAGACCTGTGTTCAAAGGCATCCCTTAGATCTGTCCGAGCATCCAAGTGCCGAGAACACGCTTGGGGAGGTGACAGTTGTGATCACAGGGAGCATCACACAGGGATCGCCGAGGTGTGGATAAACTCAACAAAAAAAGAAGCAAAACCCACACATAATATAAAATAAAGCTGCGAGTTCTGTGAAGTTATTCCAAGAAAACATATGTACAACATAGTAGCACTCAGGTGAAGTAAGCAAAAAGAGGCTTCAATTATAGCAAGTAAAGTAAGTGGTGGGGATTATGGATATATGCTCTCATGCCTGGAAACTGAGACTAGTTGAAAATAAATGAGTTTTATGATGAAATTTCTCCAAGAGCAGATTACTGTGTAGTGGTTTTGTGGAGCTTCACTACAGCTTTACGTTCCTAAGTCCCTGTTGTCAGGGATGGAATATTGAACCAAATAGCTGACTAGTCCAATCTGATATTCCAGATCTATTTTGAAAAAAAATAGGAGGCTGAGCAGAAGTATACTGCAGTGTAAATCGTGATAGCAGAAAATTGTGTTTAATGAAAAAGTTATTTAGGATTCATATAGGAAGAACATGGAATGAAGCATTTTTATTGCAGATAAGAAAATGCATAAAGCAAAAAAAAACATTGTTTAACTGTGTGGAAGATTGAAGTTGAGCAATTTGAGATTTTAATGAGTCAGGAATATGGAGCACAAATACACTGATATTTCAGCTTAGAAATATTTTGCTGTTTTCTTTCTTTGGCTGAAATGCTGTGCCGTATGTGAATTCTAAAAATACCACTCTGAAGTCCTGTTGTCAAAATAGTTTTCCTTTAAAACATCACATAACAAACCGGCATTTTCACTATGCAAAATTACGTTTGTGTGTAATTCTGCGTTTTAACTACGCAGTCGAACTTATGTTAAGAACCATGAAAGGTAGGATTGCACAAAGTCAGTCTGTTTGCAAGGCTGTGCTCGGCTCTGCTCACCTACTTTGCCAGTTAATAGGGGCTGCTCCCCACGTGGTGATGTTGCACTCTGAGCAGAGGCTGTCTGTGTAATGCTAGGGACAGAAATAGGAATGAAGTTGGCAAATTTAGAACTAGTGGTATTTTAGGGTGAGGGGTTTTTTTTTGGTTTTTTTTTTGTTTTACTTACAGTCATTTCATGTGTGGAAACTTGGGAAACTTTGCAAACTTCGTGGTGTTGTTGATGGTGGTGGTTCGGGGTGTGTTTGTAGAAAGTTGGTTGTCCCCCATCCTCTTATTTGATGCAGAACTGTGGCCCTGTGTTTAAATCTTTGGTTTTCCCAACTGCTAACTGAGGCCTTGCACACATTGGAGGGATCAGTGCTGTGTTCTGGGTTTGTAGGAATTAGCTTTGTGACAGCAAGTTACGGCCAGAGAGAGAATATTTCCACCCAATTATTCTCCAGCAGTGAATATCCTGTAAAAATATCACGGGGATAATTTTTTCTTTACCTGTGTGTAAAGAAAATCTACCTGTCTATATTTAAAAATGTATTTATAAGGAAAAAAGCCCCTCTCTGTTTATGGAGGGGTTTTAGGTGAGAGACTGTAACCCCCTTTTTATGTTTCAGGTCCAGTTATTTCTTTCTCTTCCTTTTAAAATTGAGTAATCTGCACCGTCACTCCTAATTCTGTACAACAATGCAGGTCCTGTTTCAATCCTATTTAGAACAATAAGATATCCAATTTGCTGCTAAACGGCTTGACAGACTGTTTAGTTCTCCACAAGCTCCGAGTGAGTGTCAGACCTTCCAACGTGGTATTCGTATGTCAGCTGCAATTTTATAGATACTCTTTACCCTTCTAAGTATATAAAGACATTAGATGGCAAAGAGAAAGTGTTTGTTGGTATTGTCTTCTGGAAAGAAAGGCAATTCAATGTTTACAAAACTCGCATGTCAATAAGACAGAGTTATTAATGTTTTATTTTTGTGAAGAGAGATTTGAAATTGTTTCAGCTTCAGAATAGAAGAATTGCATCATAAAATCCTGACACTAAATTAGGAAAGGATTATGCCGAAGAGAAAGCCCCATTCATTGCTCAGAAATCCTATCATAGACAGAGGGAGAGGACCTTCACCGTTGGCTGAACGGACTGGAGATTTTGTGCATGATGTATTGCACCGTTTTATGACAGATGCTCATTGTTTAATGACTTTTATACTTCAGCAAAATTCGTACAGCTTACTTTTCTAACAAAGACTAATTATTAGAGTTAATATGCTATCAGCAATGCACATTATAGGCTTACTGGATTTGAGAGCTTATTTAACATTTTCAAGAAAACCAAAGCCTTTTATTGAAATAGGTATATTTTCCCTTTTTCCACCTACAAAAGAATAAGCAAACAAATCTGAAAATGCAGAAAGAGGGAAATTGGCAAACTCATTCATTGAAAAGAAATCAGATTGTTTGCGACTTGTACAGCTACTGTCTAACACTGTGCCTGATGATCATAATTGGTCTTTCAAACAATATATACAAATTAATTGACATTTCTATCTGGCATTCGTCTAAGATGTAAATATGGGCTTTGATTGCAATTCAAATTAGTCTGAAATTTAATATCTGGTTATAATCAGAATTGCTAAAGATGTCTCGCTAATTTAATTGACATAATTGTTATAACGTCTCTAATTTTATGTTGATGTCTGAGGTAATGACTGCTGAGTCACCTTTGCCTTGGAAGGCTTTTAAAATAAAGATGAGGATACACAGGACTCAGTTGAAAACATGTAAAAAAAGAGAGTTTATATCAGTTTTTCTCTCTCTTTTGGTAGGTTGCTGGAGGGGAATGAATGAAATCTGGAGGTGTACAGTGGTGTACCAGCCCTATCATTCTCTAGTAAAGATCAGCATGAAAAAGCAAATGGCTCAATTATTGGACTGAATCATTGTTACTTATTTACAGGACCAAAATAGTTTCCTTCATATAAAAAAGTCTTCAGCAAGTTCTCCTCAGATGGGAGGATTTATTTATGAAGTCTCTCTGGGATAATGTGGGATGATTCACTGTTTTTGCTACTTGCCAAAAATGACTCTAGCAGATTAGTAGAATTTAAGCTATTGTAAGTACTGGATAACTTGTTAAAGTAAGCCAGGGACCTAATTCAGCTGAAAGTGCCGAAGGACAGTTAAAAATCTACCTGATGGAGACAACTGGCTGGTGGCAGGGTGTGCTGGTTGGCTGCTGACATCCCTGTGTTGCCACAATCAGTCCAAGCTGCTTGGGTGGGAGTGACTTTCCAGTGCAGAAACGAGGATGCTGGCATTCCCTGGCCTTCCGTCTGATGCAAAAGCTTAAAAATTTTCTTAAGTCGGCTGGAGTAGAGCTGAACATCGGTTTATGAGCTAAAATTATCTTGATTACTTGACTGTGGAGATCAGTCTTCTGACTTCTTCTTCACCCCATGTCTCCAGCTGAGGACAAATGCGTGATTGTGTGTGGAAGATGAGAAACCAAACTGACTGCGTAATTCAGGATGTGCTGACAGACAGACCCTGTTCGTGATTTGGGGAGGGGACTGGAGGGAAGCTGCAGAAGCAAGAGAGGAGCTGTCGGCAGTTGTGCAGCCGAGCAGCTCTGGGGGCTGTGGGCATTGCAGGCTGTGCCTGACGTGTGGCTGAGTGCACAGACCAGTGCTCAGGAGGCAGCCATCTATCTGACTAAAACAGGGGTATTATTGCCTTCACTTCTATGAATGTATTATGTTTTACCCCTTGAAAAGTAAAGGTTCAGTACAGAGGTGGTGATTGCCAAGATTTATTTTATCCATGCTCTGTGTCTGTCTGGATTCCATTTGCAGAAGGTTTCTCATTTCTAGTGGACTGCTTGAGTTTAGGCTTAATGTGCTGTTCTCAAAATTCAGATGTTCTCTATCAACATAATGGTTGTCTAACAAGCTATCCATCCTGCTGTTCTTGGATTTTCAGTAAGCTTTTCAAATGTCTGAGAAGATAAAGCTTTCCTTAGAACAGAAATTATCTTCCTCACTCTAGTCGGGTGCCATTTTTTCTTTCTGATTTGGTAAGTGCCAGCAGATGGTATCAGATGTGAGAAGATCCATTCACTACCTTGTCAAAGATGTAAGGTTTTTGTAAACAGTAGTATATATCCAGGCTGCCCTGCAACAGTGGTTTGGATCACCTCTGGCCATGTCAGGTCACAATGTTTGTGGGCAAACCATCCCACCTTCATGCTTTTGTAGGTGCTATAGAGGGGCAGTATGTCATGTATTATTTGAATATTGTTTCAAAATGGGAAGAGTGGTTTAATATTCCCCAGAGAACAGCAGGGGGGTCTGCTGATGTCTCCATCCGCTCATGTCCCTCCCTGAGAGATGAACCTTGTTGTGCTCAGGAGCAGTGTTTTCACAGAGGTAACCATCATTGCTCTGACATCAGGTGTCTAATAATAACTCCCTGGCAAGTCATCCTCTCTTCTGCTTCACCCACTCTTAGTCACTGTACCAGTTTCTGTAGGCTACAAGTAGTAGGCTATTTATTAAAAGCAGTAACTAGTGAAAAATGGTTTTCTTAATCAAGTTTCTCCTGCCAAGAATGTAAAATCAGTGAGACCAATTTTAGGTGCCTTGAATCTTGTCCAAGTCAGATTACTTGGCAACTCGTGTTACCTCAGCTGCTTCCATACCTTCCATTCACATTCCAGGTGCTGAGGAGCACTATTTAAAAATTGGTGGTTATTAAAACTAATGCCTTAAAATTCTTTGTAAGGGAATAAATGTGTTTGGGTGGCATCCTCCCTGTGTCCCATCCACATCTGGCACTGCATTGCATGGTTGAGAGTCTTCATCTACTCTGAAGGAGAGGGTCAAGGTTATCTGAGAATAAATCACCCACTTCCTTATCCCTCTCACCTCAGCATTACCCACGGGGTCGTGCCTGGAAATGCCAAGGAGAAGCATGAGACTGCTGAAAGCCTGCCTGTAGGCACAGGGGTTTGTGTTTTTTCTGTCCTTGTTGACAACAGGTCAGTAGCTGTGCTATCCCACTTTTCTAGGTAAGCTCACTTGTCCCCAGATTCTTGCAGGAATGTGACATTTCACTTCCTTGTTATAATCTGTCACTGATTGACAAGCTCTTTGCACGGGGGAGCTATTCTGGCAGCAGGGGAACAACAAAGCCAAGCGCCCTCTCCTTCCCACACAGGCTGGAGCTTGTCCTGCCTTCCGGGAAGGACGGAGAGCTGGGAATGCCCTGGAGAGCTGTCTTGAATGGGATCCAGAAATGTGGGTTTGTAGCAAAAAATACCTTTCTAATTTAGTTTGTTCAATTTATAGGTCAATATCTTCTAAAAAAAAAAAAAANAAGGATTGTGTGGATTGGGAGTTTCCCAGTGGAAGATTGTTTGTGAATAGAAAAGCTTATGCTACTGTAACTCATTGCTCAGAAGCAATGACAATTTTTGACACCACATGGCAATTTTAAGTGGAAGCTGTCTAATGCCCTGGAGACTCCACCACATTGTCATTTTATTTCATCTTATCTGCATAGGTTTGTCAGTGTGCTAAGTTATGGGAATGTTCCTCTAACTTTTGCACCATCCTTTTCCTGTATCCGTTTTTCTATTTTGAGTATGAACTCATGTTTTTATGGAGTATAACACGAGAGGGAGCACAAATTAAAACTTTTAAATTTTAGAGTTTTTCCTCCAAGTTGGTTTATGCTCTGTGTTTCTGGGCCAACTCCTTAGTTCCTTGTGTTTTAAAACAGAAGAGTAGACTTGCTGCTCCCATGAGGATCATAATTTTATTGGTCTTTGTCTTAGGTACATGACATTTTAAAAATAATTGTATTATCGAAGTTATTTCTGGAGTATTTCTCTTTTTGTCAGGGCATTTTGTGCCTCAGTGCACAGTTAGATTTTTTTCTTCCAACTTACCATTTTTTGTTCATTCCAGCTGTATTGCTGAAGTGTTTCTGCTCACAAATTAGAAGAAAGAAGTATCATTAAGTAGTGTTAGGAAGATGCTGGTGTCGAGCTTTGAAACAATCTTATACTACTGGAAAAATACTGATACTTGGCTGAAGTTGGGGAAGAGGAGGGTTGGAGTTACGGGTTTGGATTAGCCTTTTTTGCCAACTGCCTTCTTTCAGCCACCTTTTGTACCTCTGAGGTTCAGGGCTGCTCTTTGGCGCAGAATGGGTGTGTTTGACTGATGAGCTGGCTGGTTGGGGGAACGTGGTTTTAAAAGCTATCTGCACTGAAACAGCTGGAAAACATCTTCTCCAGTCCAGCTTCAAGAAAGAGTAATAGATGTGTTTGACAGCATTGATATTTCACTACGGGTTGCCGTTAATCATTAAAATGAATGCAAAAAACGGTGCAGGGAAGTGCGGGGACATAAATGGGACTCAAGTGTCCATGGAAGAGACAGACAAGAGAGGGGGGTGCTCGTGGCTGTGTGAGCGTGCTTGGATAAAGGACCATGATGGAGAATCTGGGTTTGCTGGTCTGAGTGCCTGGAGGGTACTGAGTTGGTTTATATTTTATTTATTTAATTGCTTTTGTGAAAGGGCTGGCGTATTTTTATATTGTGTGGTATTGCGGGGCTACATTATAAATGTTTTATTGGAGGAGTAAAATATCATATAGCAGCAATTTTGTCTTTCTGTGTTGAATAGTCTGTCTTCTGGGGATGTTAAAAGTTGTTGCTGGTGTTTGATTATTTTACTTTAATAGATCATCTGGAGTTTTAAATATCTTATGAGACCTACTGTAAGTTTTCTTACTGAGAGAGAGTTTGCTTCTCCCTTCCTCCCTTACAGCCCCACTGCTTTGCAGCTGCTCAGCCTCAGTGGTGCTTGCTGGTGGATGAGATGGCCATACAAACTGCAGTGATCAGACAGCTTAAGACAGGCACCTAAGACCACTGTCTTTTTAGTCTAGGATCAGGCAGTGAAGCTTTACTTTTGCTTCTTTTTACGTTTTCTGAATTTTGACTTCTTGTCTGTGAAATGAGGAAGGTGGGGCTGACCTGATGGGGAAATAAAGAAGCTGGAGCCAGGCTCTTCTCATGATATCCAGTGGTAGGACAAGAGGCAATGGGCACAAGCTGAAATACAGGAAATTCTGCTAAAGCACAATAAACAAAAGTAGAGATGTCTCCATCCTTAGGGCTATTCAAAACCCAACTGGTCATAGTCCTGTGCAATTTGCTCTGAGCAGTTCTGCTTTGGGTAGAGGATTGGACTAGGTGGTCCCCAAAAGTCCCTGCTGACCCCAATTCCTTTGTGATTCAGTGAATTGATACGAAGAGCTGATGTGGGGGCCACCAGATGCTGGTATGTGTGAATGGAGCATTCACTTAGATCTCTGAGCAGATCACTTGCGAGGATGTTGGTGAGTCAGCTGGCAGCGTAGCTTGGTACAGCCTATTTGTATGGACATCCCTAAAAGTATTCTACTTACTGTCCATGACTTTGGGAGGTGTTCATACAAGTTTGAGAAACTCAGCTTAAGTAGGTGTAGGGAAAATTCTTTCCTGTGTTTCAGGATGTGAATCGTCTTGCACTGCCCAAAATTAGGAAGACGCTCCACCCATAGAAATAGTTTTAAACCTATATCCATTCAGTGGTTTTGTACTTAAACAAATGGGTTGAATGCAGAGCTTTGTGAAGGGCCAGGCAGACCTTTCTTACCCCTTTGGTTGCTCACACATCACCACTCAGGTTAAAGTTATATATTAAAAACACGGAGGGGAAAATCGCACACCAGGACTGAATAAAGTGAAAGTTTTCAGTCCCTTGAGCTGCAGACTTCTTGTTGCTGTTTTCAGTCACAGGAAGAGCTGCATTGGATCCGACAAGCCCAGCATGTTCTTGGCCAGCACAGACAGTGTTAGGCAGGGGTAAGCACAGGGCAGTGCTTCCCTGGTGAATCCCCTGAACTTCCCGCAGTTGGCCAGCCGGAGGCTTTCCGAGCTGTTAGCTTGGTCATCTTGGTCAATAGTCAGCAATGAACTTACTTCCCCTGAATTTTTTCCATAAAACCATTTATACTTTTGGCCTCTGCAGCACAGAGTTTCACAATTTAATGATTTTGTTTGTGTGGAAAGGTCCTTCCTTTTGCTTTAGTTTGATTCTTTTTTAACCCACCGAACGATAATTTCTGTGAATCCCCATGAGTTTTTTGTGTTTACAAGAGAGGGAATAATAATTCCAAAAGTTAGATAAAATACGAAACTGCTAGAGAAAATATCCTCAATCAGATGGACCTTAGGCTTCATCCTGTGTAACAGTTCATTCATTCCTGTAAATAATTAGGTGAAATTCCTGTAAAATCCTTTAAGTAGTTCTTAAGGAAAGTGATATTCCAGGCAACTGGACAGCTCCAGTTTTTGCATTGACTTCCTGTCTCTCTGAGAGTACATTAATATTTGTTGGGTTTTTGCCTTTTAACTGCTCTTCAACATTCAAATGAAGTATCTCAGTAGGCAACAGGATCCAGGAATAAGGAAAAACCAGCACATAGCCAGAAGAGTTGTACAGTTTGAGAAACTCAGTACATCTACATCTGAAGGATTCAAACTTCATTTGAACAATAGGGAATTAAAATGTTCCCGATCTTCTGTGTATTGTTTCTCTCTTCAGCCTTCTACAGTGACTTTGAGATGTGAAGAGGTGGAGTGAGAAATTAATGCAGTTACAAAATATCTCAAAGGTTAAAAAATTGAAATATGGCTATTTCTGTTCTGACTCCAAAATGACTGAATAAAGTGAGAACAAGAGATTAGGAAATGGCATTTAAGAGCAGATTCATCCAAAAAAGGGAGTTGAAAATTTTGCAGTTTGCTTTCTCTTGTCTGGGATGTGTTTTAATAGAGAATAGCATTCCTGTTCCCTATGCTTTTAACAGGTATTATGTCACTGTACTTTTTACAGAGGTCTTGTAAATTTAAGAAGAAAATTGCTGTGCAAAAACTAATGAGATCTTTTAGAGTGTCACACTCAGAATCTGCTTTAATAATCAGATACCAGGTGGAGTTCAGCAGCAATGGCAGCAGGAAGGGAATTCATCTGAGTCCTACTGCAACTAGTTTTTAAGCAGATGATTTTCTTTTTAATTATAAATATCTAGGATTTTGTTTATCACTAAAAAATATCCAGGCTTATGTGGAGAAGGGTATTTTGGTGATGAGGGTTTGAAAAACTTGGAAATCTATTAATGATCTTGACAAAACAAAGAAACCGCACACTTGATGGAGTACCTCTGTTATACCAAAACTGTCTTAGTTTATGGTTATCTGATCATAAGCAAATGTAACTGTCCTAGTTTTTGGTTTTGACTCGGGATGGAAAAACTGATGAAAGTCGGTGAGAGGAAAGATAACTCTCCTTTTCCGGCCTCTCATCATCCTCCCACCCACAGCCCCACAAGTGTGATTTTGTCAGGGTTAGTTGAGTCTATTGTTATGTGTAGTACTTGTGTTTACCTTACTGTAGAATAGTGGGAAAAAGAAATACACAGTATTTGAACTGTGTCTGTTGTCTTTCCAAATTGGATTATACTGTGTAACTTCGTTCAGCTAGCCAGTTTGTTAATGAAGGCTATGAGTGAGGTTATTTACAGCTGTGATACAGAGGGATGTTTAAGGTAGCGTTCTCCTACATTGATTTGAGTTGGTGCTGGACTTCACGTGGCTCAGCTGTTGCAGTGTTGCAATGGACACAGCTTTAGAGATGTGTGTGTTGTAATGGGTTCATTATTTGTGGCCACTGGATCTTACTCTTTTAATTTCACACTGCTGCTGCTTTCTCCTAAGGAATAACCAGTGTTTATGTTGCAACTTCTTCCTGTGTAATTAATTGTAGGGTTTTTGTATTGACTCCAGGGAGTCTAAGTAGCAAAACAGAAGACTAAAAAGAAAAACGTGCTTCATAAGGTGGTTGCCAGAGGTGGAATTACACTATTGTTATTAGGGGAAAAATAGTATAAAAAAGTTGCATCATGTCAGTGTATATACAATCAGGAGAATCCTATTTGTGAGATAGCTTTGGTTACTGCTTCCATATTCTATGGAAATACGGTATCTAAAAAGTAAAGTTGTGTTTTCAAGATTGTTTTGAAGCATGGGATTAAGCAGCAAGATTAATTCTGTATAGGATCATTTCACAAGGTTAACATGAGCCAACTGGGTTTTCTAAACCAAATGTATTTATCCATAAGACACAATTTCAGAATTGTGTATTTTCACAGACCCTTTGCAATTAGATTTTTAACTCCTAATTGCACTGCTTTTCCATACAGCTTGCCACTGAGACTCTAAAATGTGTCATGAGAAAAGATTTGAGCTAAATATAGCATGTCCTCTTCATTTGAAAATGAAGGCACAGGAACATAAATGTGTAAATGACTACGGTGATGCGGAGCAGGAGAGTTACTGAATGGCTGCTCTTCCTCCCTCCTCTCTCCCTTCTGAGCTGTCTTGCTGCCTCTTCGGCTTGTGCACTGTGAGTCACACTGATGTCATTCCCCACGCTGGCAAAGCAAAATTTGGCAGGTCCGTGACTCTTTCTATTTTGGGATTTACAGATTTGGGGTTTGGTAGCATTGTATACATTTGAATATAGGAGTAGCAGTTTTACTGTTGTGTTACCCCCCCATGACTTCGTGTGTCACACAAGTGATGTCTTTCCCGTCAGTAACACCTGAACGATACCATTTTCGTGAAGTTTTTTCTCTTCCCCTGCCTATTCCTTATTAACACTTTTCATTAGCAGTGATAAAGCTTTATCAGTTAGGAACTGTCAATACAGCAGAGCAGTCCAAAGCCTGGAGGCTGCTGTTCTGGAGGCTCCTGTGCAGTGTGAGAACTCCAACCCCTGCTGTGTTTCTCCCTACAAGGATCATTTTTTTCATTGAAATGGTGATGATCCCAATGCAACTGGAGATTTCTGTTTCAAATACCTTTTCTATGGAGGCTTGTCATACTGTGCTGCTTTTTGAGAGTGAAATTGGATGTATTACTAGCTATGTTGAAAATGAGAATGCAAGTTGCTGAAGCCTAAAATTACTCACCGTGATGGAAAAAGAATTTTTATTAAAGGAAAACAGTGCTGTTTCTTTTGTGGTGAGCAAGGTTTAATGACTGATGCATCAGCTATGAAAAACCTTCAGTTTCCAGGTCTGCTGGAAAAACTGGCATATTGCAGTTGGCCTAGATGATCCTTGTAGGTCCCTTCCCAATGAACTATCCTATCCTATCCTATCCTATCCTATCCTATCCTATCCTATCCTATCCTATCCTATCCTATCCTATCCTATCCTATCCTATCCTATCCTATCCTATCCTATCCTATCCTATCCTATCCTATCCTATCCTATCCTATCCTATGCTACCCTACCCTACCCTACCCTGTCCCGTCCCGTCCCGTCCCGTCCCGTCCCGTCCCGTCCCGTCCCGTCCTGTCCTATTACTCTTCTTTTGTAGTTATAATTAAAGATATTGCAAACTACTTTTTACATTGAACTAACCACCTTTTCAGCTATCAGTGGGTTGCCATAATTGTCATTTATTTTCCCCCAAGTGATAGGAATGAAGTCCATACATGCATGCAAATTCTGTGTAACATTGCCAAAGGAGGAATGTCTCTTCTTTTTCCTTCTTGGATTTTATTGAAGTGCTGGGTGCCTGTCAAGCTCACTTTTGCTCAATGTCTAAAATTCTTTGAGCCCTCTGCTTTGCCCTGTGTAAGCCCGACCATAACAGGACCCCTCAGGGATTAGTTTACTCACAACACACAATAAAGTAGGTTGTGACTACACCTGAATGTTAATGGCAGCTGTAATAAAACATTGGCATTTTACAGTTAATAAAGACCTTTTCAATAGCTTGGGGATGTAAATAATTGTGTATATATGCTGTATTAAAAGTATTGCTGCCTTCTACTTTTTGATCATGTCATACAAATCATGAGACAGAAGTCATAAGCTGCAACCAAAGATAATATAACTAACTAGTTCTTGTATTTTAAGGTCATAACTTATGGAGGCATAAACAGTTTTGTCTTTCAAATATTACATCTTACACATTGGAAATGGAAAAATTTACTGAAGATAATGTGGCTAAAATTATCTAAAGCATGTGGCATGCACTGCAAGAGAAAAGGAGTTAATTAACCAAAAGACTTCAACAGGGTCTATATACGGCATTTAAACTTTCATAAGCTCTGAATTTTGGATGCTGTTTAGTGTGCGCCTAATTAATTTTCATTCAGTGAAGGTAAAATTCAGTGTGGAAAAGTTTATTGCAGTAATCTTGTAATAAGAACATAACTACAGACAGAACTGATCAGTATTTAAGGAATATGCTCTTAATTCACTGTGTAGGTTGAAAGAATGAGGTTGGTTTGGAAAGTTAAGAGTCAATAGCTCAGGTACAAAAATGCTTTCTGATTGGTGCCTCCTTTTTGGTCTTAGTTAGAATTTTGAAATAACGTTGTCTGTTGTAGTTCAGATCAATGACAGGAAAACCAGGGAAGATCTGTGGAAATTATTTTAAATCGACCTCATTATTGCTCCTCAGGCACGGTATTGCTGCCACACTCTGATGGGGAAACTTGGTCTTGCAAAATTGTGGCCATTCTTTCCATAGTTACATTTGTACAGGACCACACGTTTGATGCCTTGAATTTGGGATTCTATTTGTACTTGGGATTATTCAAGTGTAGGTGGCTGTAATGAGAATTGAATTCTCTGTCTTTTGCAAAGCAAAATGCTTGGTACGGTGAGATGTAACAGTGTCAAAAGTCTCCTTTGTTATCCAGAGTAAATGAAACAGATTTCCTTGTTAAGAACATAAATGTCAGCATTAGAACCAACATGTTTACTGTGTGATTAAGAAGTTTCTCAAGAAAAGTTTTGTTCTTGCTTAATGAAAAGAAATTCACAGTGGATTAATAGCATTAAAACTAAGGCTGTGGAAAACACTTTTAATACCAAAATAATTGTTTAAATAGAGACTTAATTACAGTGATTAGTGTAGTTCTTATTGAGTGATAATACATTCCAACTCAAAATTTTAACTGGGTTTTAAGTATCACTGTGTAACTATGCACAGTAAGGGTTACTTTATTTGAAAACAACATTTTGTGGTAAGAAAGTAAAAGACTAATTTGATTCATATGTAGCTGGTGGTTTTGTTTCATGCAAGTTACCTTGAGAATGGGATACCCAGTGGTGTTCACAGGGGCATTTCCTTGGCAGTCCAGAATTGAGGGAAGAATAACTTTCACTTTATTTCTGTTTATGAATACTGCTCACTCAGTGTTTTCTGGGTAATGTTACAGTTTTTATTTCTTCAGGGCAGGTTGCTCTCCAAAATGGGAGGCTTTTAGGTGCTTCTTAAAGGGTCAGGTTTTGCATATTGCATGGCAATGGATTAGGGTCTGAGCAAGTCTTTCCTTCCATACATTGCATATCTGTTGTTAATAAATACTGTGGTAGCTGTGATAGAGACAGAGGTGTCCTTTCAGTCTCAAGTGCCAGTGTGTTCCCAATGGGGTGGTTTGTTATGCTTCATCCTTGCCAGTTTTAAACCCTTCTTAAATTCCTTGGCCAGTTGCTTCTGACCTCTATTTTCAATCTATAATTGCACTTTTTAATGGAGTGGGCCCCATGCAATAAGTCTTAAGAATATGTGACTATAGGGTTTAAATAACGATGTTTGGGAGGAAGATGACTTTTTTCCATGCAATCCATTGGAATAATTTTGTGCATCGGAAAAAAGTCTTGGGCCTTAAAGCCATGGTGTCTGACATGGGTTGAGCTTAAGGTTCTGACCATCAGGCTGCAATGATGGCCAGTTTTGGCAGAAATAAAAAATTTAAGAGGATTTTTTTTTTTTTTAGAGTAATTTGATTTATGTTCTGACTATTACATGTGAACAGCTAAGCCATGATTCTGCTTAAATTTAAACTTGCAAGTATTCCCACTGGCTGAAATGAGGCTGTCCATGCTTGAGTGAAATGTAGGCATTTTTGTTCCCAGAGCTGGAAGACAGTGGAAAATACTCTCCTTCATTTGCAGTTTTATGCTGAAAAGGAGAGGATGGTCTCAAAAATGTAACCAGTGCACTAACAGCTGCAGTATATTTAATTTTAGAGTGAACATAACCATCTCACTCAAGTAATACTGTATATTTAATTAAGGTGATTGCAACAATTTATGGCACAAACTATAACCATTGGACACATCAGATTAAATGCTGCATTTTAGAATGGGGCATTTGATAATTATTTGTAGTCCTTTGTGGTAAATAATAATGAAATTTCTGATTATATGTATATATATTTAATTCAGAAGTGTGTATATAATCTCCTGTCTTTTACTTTATGCTGGGCATAAATTAAATGTTTTGGACTCTGTATGTCAGGAGGTAAGCTTGTCCTCCTTCAGTTTCACACTATTTAAAGAAGGAGAATTGGCTTACTTTATTTTGTTAAACTTTTAGAAGAATTCAGAATTTAGGAAGAACATTTTGCACAATGGTTTCAAAAGAAAGCTTGGAAAACCTTGGTTGAGTAAAGTTCAAATATGGAAAAAGGCCGGAGATCTGACAAGTTATTGATCTTGGCAATGCTTTTTTGAAGAACTGAGTGTTGCAAAACCTAATTAGTGATCTGAAAAATAAGTGGCAATTAAGAATGGTCAGAGCTCCTCAAGCAGAGAAATGAAAGTTTATATTCAGCAATTGAGTCAAACCGAATGGGAACGTGGCTGGGGTGGCTGCTCCTTTTCCTGGTTAGTGCCTGAAGGGAACAGATGAGGCAGCATGGCTCACAGCTTCACATGCAGCTTTAGGCTGGGTTTCCTTAGCTTTCCTTCCTTAGAAAGAATGTCTTAGCTAAAGGCGAGTCAGAAAATACACCCTGAGATCAGAGCTGCTTTATCCTGATAGATAATTTTAGTAGCAGGACCTAGATATGTCTTTCTCTTTCTCATGGATGTTGTGGTTGTGAGATGAAGAAACACTTAATACCATAAATAGTGGTGAAAGCTCTTCACAGAATCCCCAGTATACAGTTGTATTTTATTTAAATACACCCAGGAATTGTCATTGTGTATGTTTTGTGAAAACCTATTTTAATAAGAACTGTATTTGAGAATAATAACCTCAAAATTATTAACCTCCAAATAACCTCATTGTCATGTAAGACAGATGACAGCTTATGCCCTAATGTATTTTTTCAGATCTTCCAACTGTGGAAAAAGAAGTATCTCCAAAGCCTAATACACACAGTTGCTGATGTGCCTGGGGGGTTGCAATGCATACTGCCCTAGTGCATTAATGTATGTAGTTCAAATTCTCCTTATTGTTAACTTGCCAAAAATTTAGCATTTCTATATCATTAACAATGGGACAGCCGATTTGCATTTTGGCACAGGGTTATGGTCTTGGGCCAGACTGTGCAGCTGAGAAGCTGGTCTGGGCTCTGTGGCATTGGTAATTGAGATGTTACAGAGTTTCACAGATAAGAGCTGTCTGGATCCACACAGTGGAACCTGAAACATTTTTTGTAAAGAGTAATTTTTACCTCTTTGATCATTGGAGCAATTAAATCCCTGATTTTACAGTTATAAATACTTAGCTGTGCTATTTTTGACATCTGTATTATGTCCGTTGTCTCAAAGGGCCCTTGTGTTTTACCAGGCTTGTTTGACTACATCCTTGTCATGAAATATGATGTCATTTTTTTAGTTATTTTTATTTAAATTTAAAGTTGGCTGAGCAGTAGGCCCTGATGCAAGTGGTGCAGCCTCTTCTCCCTTCCCCTGGACCACCCAAAAAGCTTGCCTTGCCTTGCCCACACTATCCTATCCATGGCAGGGGGGTTCAGGATTTCATAGCCATGCGGGAGAAAATGGTCTGAGTTCCATCTACTCCTCTTTACATCAGGCTGAGGGCACTGCAAGAGCAGAGGAGGTTTGATTCTTCATGTGCTGTTTGCATCCCAATCATCAGTCTTGGGACAGTGTCCTTGAATAGAGTGAGCCCTGTGCCCCAAGGTGGGTTGTGCTTCCTCAACCTGCTCTTGCTCCGGGCTGATTCAGTGCTACGTTTGTCATGGCATTCAAATCTTGTTGTTTATAAAGGTTTACTAAACACTTGAAATTTATTTACTATGTGGTAAGACACATTTTTCTTCTTGCCTGGCTTTCACTGCATAGATTAGTGTTTTGCCAGGGGTATTGCAACACTTCATTATTTAAGTGGAGTGTTACTTTATAATGTATTCCAGCCAGTGCAAGACCTGTTGTTTTAATGCTATCAAATCCTGGTGCACGGTGGTGGATGCGTTCCTACCCAACAGAAGAAATCTTCTAGTTTCCCGAAGCTTTATGTGCAATCTGAGAATTTAAATTAATAAAAAACCCCTCTGTCAGGACCTTTGAAACAGAGTAGTATTTGCACCACCCATGTCGGTGGTTTCCTTCAAGGGACTTTCGGGTTTACTGGCTACTCCGTTGTCATCGTCATTCCCTCCCGCCGGTCTTCTTAGTACATCTTTTATGGTTTTATCTGGGCTGTTTACTAGGTAGGAGTATGCTGCCATAGGTGTGTAAGAGATCTAGTCTTGCTAAGCCACCTTGGGCAGTTTTTTGATCTGGAGATAATAAATGGTGTAGATCCTTTAATTGCAGTAGAGTGTAGTTCAAAGCGCTGCTGTTAAGTGTTGTGGAAAGTAAGAGGCAGGGGCAGTCATAAGAGTTTACAATATAAATAGACATGAGAAATGAAAGCTGGTAAATGAGATACATTATTATCTCCCCCAGGTACGAACAGGTAGGGTCAAGAATAAAATTATATATCTAGTCTGAGCTACTTCAGTGACATTCAAGGTGGGACAGAAGGAGCCCTGTCATTATATGAATGGTTCTAATTAACCTCTCCTGAAGGAGCCATATAGATGTGCAGTGCTGATCTTTATTTATGTTTAATACAGTCAGTGTCAGGCCCAGTCTCTCCAGTTTATTATACAAAAGTATAAAAAGAAGCGATTTTTACCCCAAAGACTTTACATTCCAGGGTCAGAAAAAGTTCTGGTGAGCAGACATTGCAGAGAGGGTGGCAGGGTAAGGAAGGTGTGTGTATTGTAGTGTTGACAGGTCTCATGGCTACACAAGAGTCACTCTCAAACCACAGGAAGCACTTGGCATCTTGCAGGATAAGGCCTCTCCAGGTCGTCACTCAAATAATATCCTCCTTATTGTACCCGTGATAAATGTCTTTTGAGTGCACTCAAGAAGCAGCTCCACTGCTGTTGGTAAGAAATGCAGGCGCTCAGCATCTCTGAATTATTAATTTAGAAAGAATGAAATGCAGAATACCTGTGGTTTTTGTTGAACTGTTTGTCTAACCTGTGTGCATCCTTTCACCTGTTTCTTGAAAATACGTGTAAATATGCTGTATACTGACTGTCCTGTTGGCTGTTGTAACATTGCAGAAGCATAATTCTGTAAGCTTGTGGAGAGAACATTCTCCATACAGCTACACCCAGAAGCACTGCCTGGTAATAGCTAGGGCCTTAATATGAAGTAATCTGTGTGAGAGCAAACTGTATCAAGCTTTGGAGGTTACCTGCTGTTTGCTATAGGATCACCCAGACCCCACAGGAATGAAGGCACCACAGTGTGGTTTGTGACGAGCTGGGATTTTCATGCATTCCTGCTACTTGGACAGAAATTTTCTGTCCAACACATTACAGCTTGTATTGCATGTAGAATTTAATTAAAAAAAAAAATTGTATTGAAACAAAATGTTTCTGTTTCGGCATCTCTCTTCTGTGTATTCTTTTGAAAAGTGAATATAGAACACAAAAGAGACTTCCCATAGAACAAAAGGTTCCAAACTGGTTGTGATAGCTCAGCCCTGTGTAGCAGTAGGCCTGAAGGGGTACATTTAGTTCTTACCCTGACCCTGATGGGTCCTGGCAGCTGAGTGGAGAATATTGGTTTATTTTGGCTAATGGCTGCACAGAGGTCTTGAGTGGACTCTGTCAAAGCTATTGAAGCTGTGAATCATCTTGTATAAGGTTAGATAGCAGTTTGGGTGTCTGCCTCTGATCAAACCATACTAGGGTCCCTGTGTAATCAAAGGAAAAGAGCAGTCTTTTCTTGGACACCATTCACCTGCTCCCTTTTTTAGACATCTGAGGGTCAAGTGAATTTTAGCCCAGGAGTGTCTGTCTCTGTCCATTGTCTAGGAGTGGAAACCAGGTTAATGAGATGGATTCATTTGACAAAACTGAGACAACCTAGCCAGAGAATCTCACTATTGATTTTTGCAAGGTTTCTGATCAGGCCCCAGATGGATTGACTCAGTAACTCTTTCTGTTGCCAAACAATGGAAAAATGGGACAGGAATTCTGACTAGAACCTCTGTGTATTCTAGAAATCCAAGTAACCTGATAAGTGGATTTTAGTTAAAGTTATTTTAAGTACTGTATAAATAACCAGCAAGGTAGAAAAGAAGGATTTTTTTAAATACATGGCTTTTCATGCAAGAAAGAATGGATTCCTTTGTTACAGCTGGAATAGGATTTTGTTTGTTATAGTCAGAATAAGTCCTTTTACTTCAGACTTCAGGGGCCTTTCAGTTCCAAAAGCTGCTTTACAGATTTTACAGCTATCCAATTCCAGACTGGTAGTCTGTGGATAGATACATCACAGACACCACTCTGATGCAGGGATGTACCGTAGCTGATTCTCTTACAAGACTTGCTTTCCAGAAGGGAAAACAAGAAAAATCAGAACATTTATTTCATGGCTGGACTGCATTTCAGATAATTTCCAGGTATGTTCTTCTGTTCCTGGGTCCCTAACATGTCCAGAAAAGAAAGGGAATGAACCAACACATTCCCAGTTCCAAACTTGCTGGGAGCTGTTTTGGTCAACACACGTAGAAAGGCCCATCCCTCTGGGATGCCACCCCAGGTGGGACATGTTGGATGCTCCCTGCAGGGTTGACAGCGCGAGTGCTGTGGGCAGGGACAGCAGCAGAGACATCTGGGGAACCCTTCCTCTCATCCCAGAGGGGTTTCAGTCTCATCTCCATTTCAGTCTGCACCCAAAGGTCTGTGACAGGTTACTGATGTTAAGAGGGCAGTGTTGGCTTCAGTGCTATTAAAGTTTATTTCACAGCCCTTTCAGCTTGTGGGGTTGTATTTTCTTGTTGTAAGAACAGAAGTTTCTTACAAGGTATTTACCTACTTATATGCTGGAAATATTTTGCATATTGCCCATAGGAAACTGTAGGCACTGAGTTAAAGTGTCCCTATAGGTGCTTGTAAGGATGTTCCTGGAACTGCTGAAGCATCTTCACGGCCTACCATATCTTGAAGTACCAGTTGCTCTCTAGGTAAGTCATACTGGTGCTTTGGTATTGTATTTTCTCAAATCTACAGAAGGCATCCTAGTTTCCTGGCATTCTAAATTAAATCTGCCTTGGCTGTCTTCATTTAAACTACATGGCAGGCACCAGCCCACTGCTTAATTTACATTTTCATGTGATATTTAAAGAAGAAATATTTTTCCCTGGATGAAGTTTTCTGTTAGCATAGAGCTGAATTATTTTTATTTCATTGCAGAAATATTTTTATTGACATCATTGGGACAATTTAGTATCAGTGGGGCACACAGTGTTTGGCTTGTAAGCAGCAGAGTTTAACATGCAATGCAATTTAAACAAAAATGCAGATTTGTAGATCTTTTTGTCCTTTTGAGCTCTAGACTATGCTAATTTAACTAGTGTTGTGTCTTGTACGGATTATAGTGCCTTTAGTTTTAATGAACATTTGCATCTTTGGCATTTCAGCTTTGGAAAGCTAAATGCATTTAATTATTGGCAAACAAAATCGTTTAAGGGTTATTGGTGTATTTGTTTATCAAGATGTTTTTAAGTCAGTCTTTCAACCATTCACAATTGTTCTCTGAGCTGGCATCCCTTGAACACAAGAAATCACTGAAGGCCATCTGTATCTCTTCCTGACTCAAACGGGACTGTTGTACACTAACTAGATCCTTTTGAAGAGCTTCTGGCCCATCTCCTAAAAAATGGCAAGGACTGTGACAGGGGAAATCAAAAAGAATGAGATTATAATTGGTACTTTATGAACACTTGTGAGGTTTGTGTAAACTCTGTAGCTGCAGCAGGCTGGATCTGGTCAGGTGGGAAAGGAGTAGAATAATCTGTTTTGGATGAAGAAATGTTACATAATTCACTACAAAAAAAGGGTTGGAATCAGAGATGCTGCAGCACAGTGGATTGTTTATGCCTGGGTTGTAGTGGTTGTACATAGTGAAGATTTTTTGGACTTGAGCTTGTATTTGTCTTGTGTGTTTGAACTTCCCAACCATGATGCTGAAATACTACTAGAAATGCTAGGTTCAGAATGCCTTTTAAGTTCCAAATTACACTAAATTTGCCCTAGATTTGTCCTAGATAAATCAAACTAAACTAGTGAAACCAGAGAGGCCTAGGGGATTGCCTTCAGAAATGAAATCATTGTGACAGCAGACTTTTTCAAGTTAATACTAATTCTGACCAGTTGAAAAAAACCTGTACTGAATGTAACTTCATTATGCAAATTATGCACATAATTGAAAACACATTAAGGGCCTGGTTGAGGGAAAGGTGTATGGGAAGTTATAATGTGCCAGTCTGTGGCTTTTAGTGGTCAAAATCATTCATTTTAGGGTTTGTGCCGGTCCTGTTTTGTTTTGAAGGTACTTCCAAGGTCTGGGCTGTTGATCAGGAAGAAAAGGGATTCAGTGATTGTGAAATATGTTCTCCTACTGATACCTGATTTTGTCCCTTTGAGCGCCTGTGGGAATTCACCCGTTGTCCTCCCTCGTGGATGTGTTTCAGCTGCTGGAATGGGTGAAAGGAGAGTGTGGGACCTTCATCCCTATCTGTCTTCAGAAAAGAGACTGCATTGTGTGTCTCCCTCGGCAGTCAGTTGGACACCTGGAACTGGTGGTATTTTTTGAGCTGGCAGAGGCTGGGAACATGGCATTGAGCTCAGCTGCTGGAGGAGAGAAACACCTTCAGTAGCAATGCCTCTGCCTAATGACCCAAATTAGGTTTCTTTGGCCTCAGAGCGGGTTGTGTTTACTCAGCCAGAACAGGGGCCATACAATTGGGTCTCGGTCTCACTAAAAGTAGGAAAGCTGTCACCTCTCAGATTGACCCTGGTCCCACCAGTGTAGGTGCAGGTGATGGGAATGGAGAACACAGTAACCTTTTCCGACAAATTCTCCAAGCTTTATCTGGTAGAGTGCAATATTAAGCAGCCTCTTGTGAAGTGCATTTTTGTTGGTGGTGTTCAAAGATACTTTTCTTGCAGCCCACCAATGTGACTCATTAGTAGGAATGCTGTCTTAGGCTGTTCTGTCTGACTCTTTAAAAAGAGCTAATACAAACTTTATCTAAAAACCCTTGTGTGTTTAAACTGGTCATTTCAGTGGCAGAGCTCTTATTTGTTTGATAAAATGAATATATGAAGTAAATGCAATGACTGAAGAAGGCTAAGAGAGGGGTTTGTTGGTAACAGAGCCAGCAGGGTTTCTCTCAGAGTTAAGTTCTGAGCAGCACTCAGATGTGAATGTTTGTTATTTTGTACTGCTTCGCTCTCGTTGTTTAGACACAGAAGGTCTTGTATCCCGGGACAGCACACGCACCGGTTCTGGCTTGCCATCGCAAAACTCTCGAAGCAGCAGTAAACTTGTGGTTTCTGCACCTGTCTTCATGGATTAGTGCCCAGAACCTGTAATTATTGTGAGTCCTTGTGTGTCTAATTTGCCTTGAAAAATTAGACTTTCACCCCAGAATGCACTTGGTGCAACATTCAAAACAGCCCCTGCAGGCTGCGGCACTTGGCGGGGCAGGATGAATGCACAGCGTGAGCTGGTGGCACCGACTCCGCACTCTCATGGGGAACAACAGCCCTGGCTCCCTGGGTGGCTTCTTGGCCTGCTTTTGCCTGCGTTGGTTGCATGTCCGTTAGGAAATCCCAGGTCCTTGTGTTTGCTCTGTGGTAGGTCCCCCTCTCCAGGCATCCCATGTGTCCTTGTGGTGACAGCACGAGGCAGAAACAATGCAAGGAGTGTGTTTTGGCAGTTGTCCTAAAATCCTTCCTAGAAAGAATGTGAAATTGCTTGTCAAGGGGACAGATGGGATTTGCAGGCTGCTGGGCACAGGTAGTGTGTGGGCTCTCCCTGAGCGTGGCCACCAGGTCCTGGCACTGGCCTGGAGCTGGGGCAGCTCCCAGAACCTGGCTGGTACTCCATGGGTATCATCCATGTGCTGTTTCCCGGGAGGCACCTTGAGGTGCCTGTTAACTTTTAATCTGGGGTGTCCTAAAAGGCCTCTGAAGAGCACGTGCATAGTAGTGTCACTTTGCAGTAACCAGTTTGTCAGCCTCTTCTGGCAAGTGGCTTTGGTTCACGTGACAGGTGATAAATGTGGGAATGGACAAGGAAGCGTTAAGGGATATGGAAGATGTCGAAGAGTTAGAGCCTGACTTCCCAGTGAGAACTGTTGTCATTAATTCCATTGTATAATTGGTATGAATTATGAATACTGTGAACTTACTTACCAAATTAAGAAATAATAGGAAGTATGATGCACACAAACCAGAACAAATTGTCAGGAGAGATGACTGAAAAACACCATGTTAGAAAATACCAAGTTTCAATCTTGTACTCTAGTTTTAAACATGAGAAATTTTTAAGAGCTAAGCAGCAATAGCTGTGGAATATTTGACCAACAGCTCTGTCTCTCTTTAGCTGACACCAAATGCCAGCTGAACTCTGTTGATTGTGATTTTATGCTTTCTGGGAAGAGTTGAATTGTGAGCCTGCCAGCCCCTGAAGACAGAGATGGTAGGATTTGTTTTCCAGAACCAATTTCTGGAAATAATGGCCAAGAAAATATGTGGCAAATTGTATGTACTCACTCAAGAAAATACATGGCAAGCTGTATGTACTCACCATAATTTTGTAATAAGGAGACTCTGTTTTAAAAGGATTTTTGTAGTCTTTTTAGGAAAATTAAAGGTCACCAGGGCCTCAAGGTAATGAGGTTTTGCTTTTGGTTTCTTTTCAGCTGGGATTTCACCATGTGAGTTAATTGTTGTATTTGGTGAGGGTGAAATAGTGCACACAAGTACCAACTACCTTGAACTTATTACAGTCATGTTTTATTTTAACCAGGGATCATTTCAATGCTTGGGTAACTCCGATTGCCAAACCCATTTAGTCCTTGCCCAAAGTGGATCATGGGACTGTGTTTATGAAATTACTGAAGTGGAACTACTGCAAAATAGTATAGCAGGTGATTTTCCCGATTTTTCCAACATATTTTTCTTTGTGCTATAATGGAGACTATAAAAGTGACATAAATTTGGGTTTTTCTTGTATCACCTGGAGCTGCAAAGTAGAGCTTATGTAACAGAGAGGCAGAATAATTGAAGGAGCAGTACAACTGCTGAGATACACAGTGCTTGATGTCGTTTGTGATAAATGTAGCTAATTATTTTGCTTTTAGTGGTGAAATTAATATAATCTGTCTGCAGTGTTGATCTAGACAAATGCAGTTGTAATGTTTTGTTCAACTCAAACCTTACCATTAGCAGATTTCTTTTGCATATTATTGAGGAGGAAAACCAGCTTCCCTGGTCTGAGATGTGATGGATTCATACTGCAAGTTTGGGTTGGTCACTGATTCTGCTCAAGCAGGAGATAGACATTTGGGCACCTAAATAACCTTTCTTTTCCCCCCAGTCTGTACAAACAAATAATATATTAGCTTGCAGAGATGGTATTGTCACTGTTAAAAAGCTGGCTGAGGTTGTTGGCATGCCCCTAATGCCATTCTCGTTTGAATTTTCTAATCCAGGGTGACGCACACATGTCCAGGCCCCATGGCAGTGACAGAAATGTGCTCCTGTGGGTTGGCACATCCCCCTTTGGAGGAGGGCTCCGGCAGTGCTTGGCAGCAGGTTGGGTGTTGTGCTCTCCTCCGCGGCTCCCGGGTTGTCATGGGGATGTGTTTTCAGCTGGTGAGCTGAAGCAGAAGGGTGTTGCACTTCAGTCAGTGAATCAGATCTTACAAATGCTGCAACGATATCACATAACGGTTTGGAGGCTTCATAATTTTAGGCAGCTCTTAAGAATAATTTTTTCATCAGGCATGTTGTCTTAATATGAGATCTCAGGATCACATTTTCCTTCTGGAAGAGGTTGGTTACTTGGAAAAATATTGCCTCCTCTAGCTCACATATTTCCAGTTTTGCAGTACTGATCAGTCTTACTCAAACATGCTTTTGTTTGCATGATCAAGATGCAAGGTCTTCTGCCTTTCCCTTTTGCTCATTCCAGCTCAGAAGCTGAAGCTAATCAACAGTGTAGAGACAAAAGAAGACTTAATTCTAAACGGGTTCAAAGTGTATCAGCATCAATCCATCAGAAAGGAAATCTCAAATCCAGGAAACCATTGTAGAAGCTGGCCCCCAGCTCTTGGCTATTTTCCTTTCTTCAGTCCCACTGAAATAATTTCTTCAGTGTTACCTGAATATTCAGTCAAACTTAAAATAAATCTCAGTACTGTTTTATTACTGATTAAAGAAATCTTGCTTTCATTTTTTTTATTAGAAAGAGGAACAGGTTTGAAATTTTCCAAAAATAAGGCCAGAAGAGTTCTTCTTGCATATTGTATGTATATCATAATCTTCACTTTAATTACAAATTAAAGTGAGAAGAAAACGATTTAAAAATGAAACAGTGTAATTTTTATTTTAAATAACTTAAGCCTTTTTGATGCCTTTGGGAAGCATCAGCAAATCCATTTACAAAATAACTCTTGATTACTGTCTGTCAAGTCATCTTTTTTCTTTCAGTGAAACAATCTTAACTTGATTTCACTTTTGTTCTTGTGACCACTAAGCTGATTTCATCTTGCTAACAATATGCCATGTTATTACTGTACCATAAAACAAATTCCTTAAGTCTTGATATAGTAATTATATTCAGCTTCCCAGGACTGTCAGAATTTATTTTTTTATTTTGGAGATAGATATTTAGTAATACAACAAGGTCATTGTTAAAACCATCTTAAGAGCTACTCTTGAAAAATGCAGTTAGTTAATTTGGCTCTCTATGCCAAGGAACTGTTAGAACACCAACACTCATAAATAATTGATATAACTTAATCTCTTTCATTGTCTAAGGCAGAAAAAATAACTTCTTACTAATCTCTGGACCAACCCCTTGAATATGGTGTGAAGAATCTTAATAAAATATCAAAATCTTGAACCCAGGTTTCATTAAATCATTAACATTTGGACTAAAAATGCTGTCTATTACATCTCAGCTTTGTAGCTCCATTTCAAATCCCCCCAGGCAGATGAAGAGTGAGGGGTGTGGAGATTCACAGTTTGCCCCAAACTCCATGAGAGGTGAGGAGCACAACCCTGGAGTCTCCTGTGCTGGACCTTCCCCATCTTTTTGGTTCTGACTCCACAATTAAGTTTTATTTTAAAACAAGTTTCTTTTCAAAACAAACACAGCTGGAATGGTTCTTTATGACCCTTTTCTGTGTTTGTAAAATTTGTATTTCTGGCTGTTCAAATGTTATAGGAAAACGGCCAAAATTCCTTTAACTTGTTTTCTGGCACTATCTTTGTACTGCTTAGGAACTCTTGTGTTTTCTTGTCACTGCAGAAACCATTAAATACTGGGCTTGGAATAATTCAGTTTACCGTCCTTCTGAAGTAGATACAGGTTTCATGGGGTAGGATTAGGAATCTGAAGAGCAGACATAATAACTGAAGGTCATATTTGATCCATCACTTTTTTCTAGAAACTGATCTGTTCTGGCCCAAACCACCCGACTGCTTGGATGCGTTGATTGCTCTTGGTGCTTCCTTTTGCAGAGGTTTTTATTTCCTTGACAAAGTCAATTTTTGCTTGTGTGATACATATAGACAGCTCTGGGACTCTGAGATGGACTGATTAGAAGTACATGTTGAAAGTACAGTAGTTGATATGTGTTATGAAGAGAAGATGAAGTCAGTACTGTATCAGCTAAAGGGCCAGAATGCAGGAGATAACTTTGTATCTGCTTGATTGTGGAGGAGAGGAACCGTCATTAATTGACAAATTTGCCTGACTGTTGACCAGAGTCTTGAATACTGGTGACAGTGTCATCGTGTGAGATGGAGCACAGAATGTAAGTGGCTTGGAGAAATGTGTAATGCATTTTCTTCTCATTCCACAACAATAATAATTTCATTGATTTCCGTAAGTATAACTTTGCATAAGGCTGAAGTGAAATCATGATTTCCTCTTTTGCTGTGCTTCCTATAGTTGCTCATGTTTAACCAAAACTTGGATATTTGCAAAATGGTGATTCAGTGCAGGGAGGAAGTGCAGTAGAGATAGTGCTGATATTTGTAGAAACTGCTTTGAAATCTGCTTTTTCTGTGTTGATGGAAGGATACTTTTTTACCCTTTTCTCAGTGAACTAAGCAGTGATTGGAAGGAAGTGGGAGAACTGTTCTTTACTACAAATTTTCCCCCTTTTCTCTCTTATCTTGTTTTCTGGCCAATTGACACAAGGTTTTATCAGTGCATGGTACCAATTGGAAATTTCTGAAGCTTTTTATGTCTTGCAAATGTCCTCCCACATCTCTTTCTTCCCCCGCAAGCATAGAGGAGAATGAGAAAAAAGTGAGCAACACATTTAGGTAGAGGACGGTTTAAAAACCTCTTTTTCTGAATAAAAGCAACACTTTCTTTCACAGCAAATGACTTTAGTATCATTTTTGGTAATATTATTAAAACTATAAAATAATGTGCTCCTCTTTTAAGCTAGAAGAACCCCACCAGCAGACTGGTTAACAGATCAAGGCAGTCAGCTGACAAGCCACATATGGCAGAAACTGCTGCATATGAATTGTTAATGATCTTCACTGAGGAAAATAACCTTCTTCCTGTTGGTATGGAGCCCAACTGGAGTGTGGAAAAATCCATTAAATGTATGAAGATTACAGTGAGTCAGACTTCATATCCTCTCTCAATAGACTGCTGTGTGAAACAGTGATTTAGAAATATTTTCTGCTTTCTATTATATTCCTTGGTGTCATTTGACCCCGATACACCACTAGTTGAAACACCATACCCAAGGCTGGATGCTCGTCTGTGTGAGGCAGAACCCAGAACCTGGGCCGTCTCAAGAAAGGTCTTTGCATGGCAGCATTTCATTTGCTGTTGCCAGTGCTGCGTGAAGGGGACTGGATCCTTCTTGGTCAAACACTGTTCTCCCTGCTGGCGTGAACCAGAAGGGTTTGGACATCCATGTCACCACTTGGGGTAGGTCACGGAGAACAGCCTGGAAGTTCTGTTTTGCAGGCAAGCAAATCATGGTGGTTTAACAACACTATTGTGTTTAAACGAGATTCTCTAGGCAGAGAATTAGAACTGCTTTTAGAGTTGTGATGTGGAGCATCCCCCCCCGCCCCGTTGGTAACATCCATGGCTTTGCAGGGAAATATGGGTGGCCAGCAAACCTATGAGTCCCTATGGAGCTCGCAGGAACAGGGTCTTGAATCTTGTGCCTTGGGGAAGCTCTGCTGTTGTGAGCTCTTGCCGGGGTGTCTACCCTGGTCCCCTCCTGTGTGGAGGTAGAAGTAAAGGGGAAAGTTAACGGTGAGGAGTCTTCTTTCTGTCTTCCTCTGGCTTTGGAGATACTTTCCACATGTGCCATTGAACATATTGCCTGTACTGGTGGGAAGTTGTGGGTGAGAAAAACTTCCCCGTGCTCTGAGAAAAATGAATTTTACCACAGAGTTACTGTTGCTAACTTTTTACTGGCTTTAGACGTATTCTGCTATTATCATTGTCATTACAGTAAAGGAATTGCAGTATGCTTGGTTGTAGGCCTAAAAGCAAGGGCCGTCTTCATTTAAGAGTAAAATGTAGTATACAAGAGCAACTTGCACCTTCACTGTCAGTGTCACTGACTTTACTGGGATGTGGGATAAATTCAGGAGTTACTTTTAGCGACCTGTGGAGCTGGGTGTGTGGGACCCCAGACAGGCAGGCAGCAGATGGGCACCTGGAAGAAATGCCTGACCCAGATCGTCTCTGTCTCGTGCCACCGGTTCACTAATCCATTATACTTGCCAAAATATTTCAAGTACTGTAAATCTTCTCAGTGAAATTAAATGACAATGATGAAAGTTTTTCAGGGAGATTTAAATTCATCATCTTTGAAGACTGTTTTGGTTAAATCTGCCCTTCTGTAATTTTTGGTTGCGTTTGCAGCAGAACTGTTTTTGGACCAGGGAGGAAAGACTGGCATAAAGGGGCCGCAAGTGCCAGTTTTCATTCCAACTCATCATCATCAGGTACTAGAGATTTGTTTGAAGAGAAAAGCATCACTGCAAGTTTATCAGTTTAAGAAACTGAGAAAAAAAGTGGAATGCATGAAAACGGAAGACATTATTTCTAGAGCTGTAACATCAGCCCCATTTAGTGCGTTTCTGAAACCCTTTCTTACATAACACCACTGGGTAAATTCAGCTCTGCAGAATTTGGCCTTCAGTACATATTTTTAGATCTATTTATGGTGTGATAATATGACAGGGTAAAATTGTTACAACAGAAATGCTTTCTCTCTGCAGCTTCAAGTATTGTCTGTTTATTTTGGGCACCAAAGCAATTTTTAGCTTGACTTTTGCATCTCTTAGGATGGCAGTGCTAATGTGGTGTTAGCAGTGGGGCTAATGGTGCTATGTAAACCAGGGAGATTGAAGCTTTGATGGAGGTTTCAGCCCTGGCAGTCAAATTAAATGATAGTTTTATTTTTATCACTGAGGAGCAATAAACATATCCCTACAACATGACTGTGAAGTCAGTTTTCAGAGGAGATCTGCACTCCCATTAAAACATACGGTTATCTGGCAGTAATTGTTTTCCCTGCATGGCTTCTTTTTAGAAGGCCTACGGGCTATTTATGATAAAAACTGTCAAATTTTGTATCCTCCTGTTTTACAGACTGCTCTTGGCCAGGATGTATTTTAAGTCCTGCCTGTGGGTGTTCCGTAGTTGTGCAGCCTCAGGTGAAAATCGGGGGAGGAACCGTGACTCAGAGGTGAAGAGTAGGATTCATCTACCTTCACTCGGATGCCCAGCTCTGAGGTGCCTCTGTCAGAACCGGTCCTTCTGGCTCTATTTATAGTCCCAGGAGGGAAGCAGGCGCCTGCCAAGGGTGACTCACCTGGGGCTCACCTGGGCCAGCGGGGGATGCTGTGAGGGACCGACTCCGACACCACCCCAGCGCAGCGCCGTGGGCGGCTCCGGTGTGCGTGGCCAGCAGTAGCCACGGTGGCCTTGCAGGTACACCAGGACTCATTACATTTGCATGGAGGATTGCAGAAGTGAATTATCAGCTGCACCATGTCAGAGGGCACCCTTGGGACTGGTGTCTGAGCTTCACACATTGTTCTTGCCCACCTGTTTGCAGCTCGAGGCTGCCCTGATCTTTAATCCCCATTTCCTAGCTTGGATTTGAGAAAGTTAGGAAGGGAAACACACAAGCATGTATCTGCTTGGATTATGTACCCCTTTAAGACTGTATTAGAGCTGTGAAAATCTAACAGTTGATCTTCTACCTTCAGAAGAGGGACCATGTATTTTATCCTTGATGCTTTCACATGTAAGATAGAAGGAACTAGTGAAAGCATCGGATGTTTGAAATATTTATCTCCAGTTTTGTTTTTGTTGTGTGGTAACACAGGTATGTGCAAATAAGCTTCCAAGTGTTTAATCTCCGTAACAGATTGATTTGAGTTGTTCTGCCAAGTTGGGAATTGTTTACTGCTATCTTTGTATCCATCATCAAAACTTCAATGGTTCTGCATGATAACTTTTAAATATTTTTGTTTCTAATTCTGTATCTGATATGACTACAGTTTATCATGCACCGTCATTGCCTACATAATGCTAAAAATGAGGGGGTTTTGGTGTCAGATGCAAATTTATGGCTAGTTCAGATAAAATAAAAATCTGTTGCTCCCAACTAGTTTTTTATTTGTTCTTTTTGGCTGCAGAATTGAAATGTATTTTATAGAGTTTCTGTCTCCAAGGGTTTAATAGAACATCACAGGTTGTAACACTAAAACCTTGATTCTGCAAAGAACAATGCAGAGGAATTACTCCAACAGGACTGTGCAAATGGTTTGCTTTGCTTTGTTTTTTTTCTGTACTTGGGGATTAATTTTTACAGTGTATTAGAAGTATCCCAAAGAAGTTGTTCATAATTTTTATTACATCATTTCTCCAAATTAGTGATTTTTTGTAAATTATTGCTTGAGCCATTAACACAAGAATTGAGATGGGAGACTGTAAAAGTGCTGCAGCTGACAAAACTGCACAATAACTTTCATATTAGGTATTTTAGAAATCTGAATACTGTTGTTCTTCACCTTGGTCCCTTTAAGGATACCTTTGACGCTGATGTCACCCAAAATGTGCACAGGCCTCCTGAAAGCTTCAGCCCTGAAAACTGAGATCTGGAGCAGTGTGAAGTTCTGCATTGCCCTGTGGCAGACCTGTTAGCTTAAGGCCAGTTGTAGCAAGCCGCCGTAAATAATGTTAATTAACAAAGACGTGTGGTTCTCTCTTGGTATAGTGGTGTGAATGCAATTTTCTTCACTTACATACGAGCGTGTCAGGTTGTTACTCTGAGGAGAGCTTTACCACTGCAGCATTTTGGTGTGGAGAGGAGGGATGAAAATCCTGCCCTGTGATCCGAATAAAACTCAGAGCAGCCCTGACATTGCGGTTTGGAGCTGTACAATACGAGTTTTAGGGCAATGTTTTTCACTAGGCACTTGTCCGTGCAGAGGGAGATGCTGTGATGCACACTGGCACAGTTCCCTGGTGATGTGTGTCTTGGGCTGAAAAGCAGAGAGGATTTTGATTTAGGCTTTGCTCTTGAGGCTAATTATTTGCTGCCTTCTGGGTGTTTGTGCTCTGTATTCCACCGTTCCCCTCCAGGCTCTTCACTCCTGCCTAGTTGCGTGGGATACTGACTCTGTGCCAGGGTGCTCCCAGATTCAAGACACCCCTATTTCTGATGGACTGTGTTGCATACACATGCTTCAGAGTTCCCAAAGGCCAGGGAAATCTCACTGATCCCACTGGAGCTGCTGCAGGGTGGCACCCAGGCTGTTGGTCTCAGTGAGTCCTGGCTGTGCGAGGTCAGGGTTGCCCTCCATGCAAGGTGCCACTATTGGCATGTGTTCAATTAACAGCTGTGCTTCGTTATAAAGGTGACTGGTTCCTTAACTCACTAAAGGACATATGAGGGACCACACTGTTAATTGTTACACTGACAAAATACAGGAGACGCAGCAGTCAGTTATAATACTGCTCATACATGTTCTTTGCATCCTATTTTAATAGTTATGTCTGTTGAAAATAGACATCTATTTGAATGATTCATTTTCTTCAGGCTACATAAAGTGATATATTGAATGGCTTTTTGTTAAAATGTAATTACTGTTGTTTGAGGAGAAAAGAGTCAGCCATGTCAGAGCCATGGCTAAATAATACCTTAAAATGTACTTTACATGTATAATCTTCTGGCAGTGTCATCTCAAGTCAAAGCTGTACTAATTAACTATTGCAGTATCTTAGGGAGTTAAGTTTGTACTTGAGATCGTTCTGTAAAATTGTTTTAGTTCCAGGTTTGCCAGTAATGACATCTGGGATCATTAAATGGGAACTATGGGTGAACCTTGGTGAAGTCCATGGAGTGTCTGTGGGATGCTTTTGGGTTTGTGTGGGCTTCTTTCACTCTCTAATTATTATTCTTTGCAAGTAAAATTAAAAGAGATCTGTAATTAAAGTGTTCTGGTTTTGAGCTTTTGTCATCTTGAGTTGGTGGGCAGCACTGTTGTATCTGCTTAGGTGACAGAAGTATGGTTTGTGAAACCAGGGTAACTAAGGAGGCTGTCAGGGAGAGGGCTGGGAGAAGTCATTTGCTGCGGTAGAAAAGGAGAGTGATTTCTATATTCTCTGCAGTAACAACGTAATGGATCTAAATTTGGATTCTGTTTTTCTTATTTTGGAGACCAAAACCCTTTCCTCTCCGTTCCTACTGCTCATCTGCACTCTCAGGGCAGATTCTACAACTGAATGCGCTGGCTGTCTCATTTCTGTGTTTATTCGCTGTGGAACTTAAGTGGAGCGAGTGAGTGCTCGTTGTTTCCCTCGGTGCCAATTCATCCTGGTGAGATTAGGCGGGGGAGGATCGGCTGGGCAGAGATTTCCGTCGGCGGGGCTCTGGATTGCCGGCTATTCCGTGACCCACATACATCGGGCCCCTGTTGTGACACGTGATTTTTCAGCTCTTCGGTGGAAACCGATGGTGCACAAAGCCCCCTTTGAGATGTGAATAGATGAAAGGAGATGAAACAGCTGGTTTGGTTTTATCCCATTCAGGTCAGATTTTTTGTAGTCATCGTGCAGCATTAATAGTAATAAAACCAGCTGTTGTATACCAGAAAACTTGCCATGAAAGGGACATGATTACAGAGAGGGGCAGTACTGTCATTTAACCTGTTCTCACTTCAAAGCAGAGATCTTAAGTTTTAAGATCAGGAATGATGAATGGCTATGACATTACTATTAAAGTATTTGCATTGATTCCTTTTGTGCTTGAAAGGGGGAGGCAGAGATCATCCTTGATCCTGGAGTGTCATACAGACGTACTTGAATGCATACATAAAAAACAGCTCATGTCACAGAGATAAATGACTGATAGTTAACTTCTAGCTGTTGAGGTTTTAGTAGAAAAATAAGAAGCCTAGAACAGTCAAGAATCAGCAAAACCAGGAAGGTGTCAAGTCCATAGTGGAGAGAGAAAGAGAGACCTGTTGGGTGGAAGGAGAGGGTGTAGGCTGTGGAATAAAATTAAAACTCCAAGCCAGTGCATTGGCCAGACCCTTCTCCTGCAGGTCTCCAGCTGGTACCCTTTGGCAGCTAGTAACAAAACCATGAAGGGTCACTGGTACCAATTGTGCCAGGAGTCTTTTTTTTTTTTTATGGAAAGTATAATAAATTCAGCAGTTGAGTACAGTTACTTATACTGCACACAGGAATCTGGATTCATGTGAGCCAATTAGTGAAGACTGATGCAAATCAAGATTTGATTGTAGACATGTTTTAAACCAATATTAGCTATATGTAGCCTAATCCTCTCCTGAGTTATGTCTGTTACTCTTTTCTTCTGGGATACGAACAGATGTCCTTCTGCAGCAGGGTATTTAGGATAAGGCCTTCAAGTGAAGCCTGGGAATCTTACGTTAAGAATTACAAAAATCATATCACTAATTCTGTGTATAAAATTCCTAACCATCTGATTCCTTCAAATATGTCTACCAATTCTTTGACTTCACTCTTATTTGGGAATTCAGTAAGTATCTAAGAGTTCAGAAAGAGATGAATCATACCTGACCTTGTTCACAAATGCATGTTGAGATCACCTATAAAGTTTTCTAAACTAGTTGCCTACGTGTATACGCCTCCCAGATAAACTCCCAGTTAAGGAATTAACTTCACTGGATTTTGACTCCCCCGCTCGTTTTTTTTCTTTGAAGAACTGAATGTGAGCTGTAATGTCTTACTATTTTCTAACTCCTAAAATTTTGTAGTAATTTCATTTTGTGTAGCCAAGCATGGAGACAAAGCTCTACTTTTAGGTTAGATGAGAAATCATAAGGGCAGCCAGAAATCTGAACTGGTTTTGAGATCCAGCTCTGTTTTCATGTTATTTTAGGGGCATTTTGAGCTCTGGTTCACAATGTCTGTAATCCCCACCTGCCTTGTGCCAGGTGGTGGCAGAGCTCCTCTAAGAAAGGTGTTGAGCTGCTTTTCCTGTCTGATGTTAGTCAAGTGGAATTGAAAACATTATGATGATTAAAAAAAGGTTATAATTAGTTATCACCTAAAGAACTCCAGAGAAGTATTTGATGTGGACTTGAAACTTAATGGCTTGGCCTTGCCAGAGTTTGGTTTGTATTTTAGATCACAGGGTAGAGCAGCAATTGTGCAAGAGGTTTTAAGAGCTTTTTAATATGAAACAAACAAAAAGGGACATAAAAACTATTTTATTGTCTGTAATGCATGTGATGATTGCTGTCAAACACGAACTGAACGTTATTATTTGTAACTTATATTTGTTACCTGTCTCATGTGTTAGCTGAGTTGTTTCCTGATCATGATTCTTGTGTGATCAGTCCTGCAGCAGCACTGATGAAACCCCCAGGGCTCCTTCCCCAGCAGCTCCAGGGTGTGTGGCTCAGAGAGAGGGGACCTGCTGGGCTGAGGCAGGGAGGGAAGCACACAGGGACAACAAGGGGCGTTTTCTGCCAAAATGTGGGAAGTGCCATCCCCATATTGATGAAGCAAACCTGAGATTATTAATCATCTGTAAATTGTGCAAAGCAGGATATTAGCTGAGGGAATGGCTGTATTCTAGGTAGCTTCAGTGCCAGCTGCTGTTTCAGGCCATTGGTTTCCTACATCTGCTAATAGACATCTCAAGTTATAACCTGAAAAACTTCTTTAGTTGTAGGTGGGTAATATGAGCTATGTAGCTACATAATGGTCACAGGGGTGTGTGTGGGAAGGTGTACGTGTGTTTATGGATATAAAGTAAATATTTGTGCTAGCAACACCAACTCAGTTTCAAGTAGAACAGAGAAAGCTCACTGGCGTCTTGTATTGACTGTGAAACTGTTGTGGAAAGATTTTCATTTATTGCATATGACCTATTAGCCCTAAATGCAAACTGGCCAACTTATGACATACTGAGGGAGGGAAGAGGGAAAGGCAAGCACAGCTAAGTTTCTTGGGCTTCAGGAGTGAAGAAACAGGATCTTTCACCAGCTGGGGCAGGGCTGTGTTGCAAAATTGGCTGCAAGCAGTCTCAGCAATGGTTGGGAGTAAAAGCATAGATGTTAACCTACATTGATTGTACAATTTGCTACTCTGAAAATTTAAGTCGTGTTTTCCATCTTTTTTCCTGAGGCTTTTTTCCATTCACATGTTTTAATCTCCCTCTTCCATTAATCCTTGCGGAGTATAAATTGTCTTTTAATATCAGAACAATGAAAAAATAAACTTAGTTGTACCTGAATGTTTTTCTTTTAAAAATCATGTTATTTCTTCCTCCTGCACAACCATTAGTGTGTGTCCCATTTGGTGACTGAATGTTTTATTCACTCCATAGTGCTAAAGAGCTGGTCTAGCCTCTAGAGGGATTTAAATAAAGTGGTTTAAATACTTTTTTCTTTTTTAGGAAGATAGTCTTCAAAGAAAACAACAGCAGTGACATAGAGTAAGATTAAAAACCCGTGAGGCTATTCTTGTCAACTTTAATATTCAAAATTCAGAATATTTAATGTTTTCAACTCCATGGGAATTCTTTTCGGCTAGATAGCTTTCTGAAAATGTTTTCAGGGTGTTGTGGTTTCAGCTGGGATAGAGTTAATTTTCCTCCTAGTAGCTAGTACAGTGCTGCGTTTGGGATTCAGGATGAGAATAATTTTGATAATACAGTGATGTTTTAGTTATTGCTGAGCAGTGTTTACACGGTGCCAAGGCCTTTTCTGTCTCTCACCCCATGCCACCAGCGAGGAGCCTGGGGGTGCACAAGAGGAGGGAGGGGACACAGCTGGGACAGCTGACCCCAACTGACCAGAGGGGTATCCCACCATTCGGGGTCATGTTCAGTGTAAAAGTTAGGGAAAAATCAGCCAAGGGCTGCACTTGGCACCTGGCTGGCCATGGGTCAGCAGGTGGAGAGCAACTGCATTGTGCATCTCTTGTTCTGTATATTTGATTATTATTAATATTATTATTACTACTACTACTACTTCAATTCCTGTTCTATTAAGCTGTCTTTATCTCAACCCATGAGTGTTACTTTTTTTTTTTTCCCCAGTTCTTTCCCCTGTCCTACTGGAAGGGGAAGTGAGCAAGAGGCTGGGTGATGTTTAGGTACCTGCCTGGTAAATCCACAGCAGTCTATCCAAAACACCAAGTGTGCAGAATGCAATGGAAGGGTGATCTGTGAGCACACATTGGTAATGCTGTGGGATCAGTGGACTGTATCCACTCTCATTAATAAAAATCCTTCAAAATGTGCAGATTTTTACTTTCATCAGACATGTGACTTCACTTTATTTGTTTTATGGGATCATCAGCAAGGCAGACAAGCAAGACTTTTTCAGCTGGTCATTTATTCTATTGCATATCAGAATCTTAGTATGTTTGCAGCTGAGTGGTGATGTGAAGCCTGTTGGTTTGATGGAGAAGGCAAGGTAGCTTTCAAGAAGTCAGGCTGCAGAAAACTGGAACACTGTTCATTAGCTTCTCAGGAGAATGCACACAATGGGCATCTGACCTAATGAAAGCAAAGCTACATGAGTGTTACCCTAAAGAAAATAATAGTAGTATTTTGTGCATCATTGGATCTTATCACGTTTGCTGGACACTGCTACATTAAACAGAAGGATTGTCCCTTATGGTTCACTTCGTTTTTCTGCTATCTGTTGATTCTTCTAATTAATGGCAGAAAGTTGGATGGGTAACACCAGTAAAGACTGTTTTTTAAGCATCAGCCAGATTCTTGGTATTCTTGGATCCCTAACACAGACAAAAGAGAGCCCCACCTTAGCAACAGTTACCTATATCCCTTTGTGGCTTAATTACAAAAGGGAAGCAGGAAGACTTGTGTGCTTGGGTACCAAGTGTGTGCTGCAGATTCCTGCTGACGTCTCTGTTGTCTGGGGTGATCACGTTACCCTGACAACCAAGAACATCCCTGTTTTCGGGGCTGGTCCCTGAATCTCTTTGTATTTTACAAACATCGCTATTTTTTGTTATAAGTGCACCAATTCTTTCTTGCACACTCTGCAAGTTGGACAAACTGTCCCAGCAGAACAACAAAGAGATCTCCATCTAGGAAGATGGATGACAGACTGCCTCACCACATGTGTATCACATTTGCTTGCCAGATCCTGACTCCTTTGTACTTTCCTCTAAAGCAGTTTTCTATATTATAGCCTTCCTTTAGTTCTGCAGAACGTAGGATCCCAATTAAAGTCAGTTCCTGTGTTCTTTCTTCCTTGTTAAATCTTCTGTGTTTTGTTAATTTTGGTCAGTCTTACGGTGTTACATGTCTGAAGCAATGAGCAGAGTGACCTGTTTATTCTCTTGAAGCAGTCAAAAATAATAGAAACTAGAATAGAAACTAGAGGGGGGAAATAATTTAACATTTCAAGTCCTTAAGGAAATCAAAAGCCTTTGTAAATGTAATAAGTACGTAAATTTTCTCCAGAAACTATGCATTTGAAAACATCCCTGCAGACATCAGCCCGGATTTGATTTCTTCCTGAATCTCTTTTTCTTAGTGCAGAGGAAGAAGTTTAATTACCTAGTAAAGTATTTCTTTCATGTAACAGATCACTTTAGTTTCAGAGAACTCCATACTGCAGGCCAATGTCTCAAGAGCCATGCATTCAGTTTCTTATTTTAACAGTTATTGGTTTGTTGTCAAAATAGAGCATTTTGGTCAGTGTGTTTCTTGGTTGCTCGTTTCTACAAATTGAACATAAGGTTGTGAAAATTTGTAGGTTAAAGGAATGCCTAATATGTGACAAAAGTCTGAATACTGGTTCTTTGAAAATGGCATTCCTTATTCAGGGCCTTTTAAAGACTTCTAGCTGAAATATGCATCATCTATGAAAAATTTGTCCTGTCTCCAGATGCCAAAGTGCCAACCCTATAAATTGAATGTCAGGCCATGTTTTTTGTGGCTCACACATTCCAACCAGGAATAGCAGCTTTGCAACTGGCGTTTAACTGACAGGTCTAATGGTGGATGACCCAGAAACAGTCTGTCTAGTTCCTGCTTTCAGTTTCTGTTGGATTTTGCATTGCAAAGAGCTGCAAATGAGGAGAAAAGTAATTTTAATCTCTAAAGCAGCCAGAGCTAATCTGGGTGTCACATGTAGAGCATGTCTATTAAGAAAAGATGGTTTTCTCATATCTGCTTTTCTGAGCATCAGCACACTGTTTAGACCATGAGACTGGTTTTCTGTGGCTAACCTTCATGAATAAAGTGGGACTTTGCTAACTGTGAATTTAAAAATAGTTCGGTTTTCCCTCCCCCCAGAACATGTTAAAATAATTCCTTCCATTTTCTTAAATGGAACTGCTTGTCAGAAGATGTTCAGATGTCAGCAATCATCTCACTTCTTACATGGATCTAAAATGTTACTGGAGCTGTCACCATTTGTCTTTGAAGTTCTCTATTTTATCTCATGCACAATGTGGTAACTCCTCATTTTGGGAAGCTGGGCTTTGGCAACTGTTTGCTGTACAAGTTGGGCTTGTATTGCTGAGATCCTTGGGCTGGTGCACTGCAATGGATGTGGAATTTATGGTAGTAATAGAAAGTGGGATTTGTTGAGGTTTATGGTCCTTAAGTCAAAGCCATTTCACTTGGGATTGCAGAAAGGAACTTTATTGCTAATGTTCTTAGGAAATAGGGTTTGGATTGACCTAGAGAGATTGTCCAGTCTGTTCCTTGCTCTTGTCTGGAGTCAGCTGCATAATATCTCATTTGGGTGATTTATAAAGCCTTTCTCTGGACACTAAACTGGGCACAGATGAAACATTCTGGACCTGGGTCATTCCTTGTTAAGTAACTCCAGACTGCTTTAGGAGGTGCTGAGATGATGTGTAGTGCCCAGAGCTGATTGCTGGGTTTCACCTGAGGTCTGGCAAAGCTGAACAATGTGGAAGGAATATTCAGGTACTTTGCAGGCTAAATGCCTGTTCGTATTTCCAAAATGTGGTAATTGGCTGTTGTGCAATTGCATGGAATTAGTAGTGTGTGTCCTGCAGGAAACTGGTTGTTGCCCATTGTGTAGTTTTGTGTGTTTGTGGTGTTGTTTCTTTTCACACCGAACCATTGAGGAAACAAATAGTGGGCTAAGATTGGATAAAATATCGCAAAATTTAGATACAAGTAACCTCTTAAATCCATTGAATTTCCTGTTTGCTGAAAACAGATTATTAGAGATGTCTTTCAGAATAACTTTTTTTTTCAGCAGAAACACCCTGCTCTAAGCAGTTTTCCTGTGGAGTTAGGAACATTGATTTTTTTCACTGATCATGAAAACTTAGTAAAAATGGAGTATACATCTGAATTTGAATTTAATGAATATTTCTCATGTTTTCTGCTATTCCTCCTTCATCTTTCCCCTTTCCTCCCCTTCATTTTGTATGTGAAACATGTATTATTAAGTAATTTTTGTCTTATATGACAGAGGCACTTAAGCCCCAGTAAATTCATTCGGCTTTGCACAGGGCTGTTTATTCTTACTGACATGAACAGGAAATGCACTTGTGTGTCTTAAGAGATTAGATCTCTGTCTTTTTTTATGACAGCTCTCCATCATGTTTTATTCATCATAAATAAATGAGACTACTGCTGTTGGTTATAATTATTTTAATGTTTACTTGTGCATTTCAATAGATGGGGTGCTCAAGAACATGGGAAAGATTTTTTCCTTTTCAACAGAAAGAAAGTAGAAATCTGCTACCTCTTTTTTTTATTCAGGATGACATATCACACCAAAGCTAGTGACAGGTGGGCAGAAATTAAATACAGCTTAGCCTCAGAACTCTGTCTACTTGAATTTGCAAGTATATGATAATGTTAGTTCCCAGCTTTATAGGTTTTATGGCTTAATGATTTTAAATCTAGAACTGAAGGGTAAAAAACCCCTTTGTATTATCATTTTATTTCAGAGCTGTCTGAAGTCTGATGTGGTCTGGGTCTTACTGTGGTTGTTACAGACTAACAGTACCCTACCTCTGGGTCACCATACTGAGCGTCCTGGAGCTTTGGCCATCACACTGCAGATGTGAAACTGAAGTTATGGTTGCCATATCTTTGTTCCACCATCTGAAGTACTCAAAAAAATAACCTGAATGCAAGATGGTTTATGGGTTCTGTGAATGCTGGAGGCAGTAGGGGAATGGAGATCCAGATATAAGACCAGTTGTTTGTGAATGGCACTTTGATTTCGGTACCGACATGGGAGAGTCAAGGTTTCTTTCTTGGCTTCACCCCCTCTTACTGTACAAAAATTTACATCAGGAATTCCAAAATTACTGCTTTCTTTTCTTGGGATCTGGTGTGCTGTGGTGATGGTGGGTGATTTGGGAAGAAGAAAAGAGGAGAGTGATAGCTTTAAAATCTCCAGTGACACCAAATGCTAAATTTGAGATCTCTGTTTCTAAGTACAGTCCTTGTGCTAAAGGCTAGGAAATACAGGAAAGTGGTTTCATTTTTTTCCCCCAGCCTTAAAAGCATCAAGTTTTACTTCAATAATTAAGTCTCCGTGCATTCCTTTACAAGGCAACAATTGTGCTATTATTAGCAAGATTAGCTGAAAAAGGCAAATATGTGGGAGTTTGGTTCCTGGTTCTGTTCCGTTTTCTTTTTTTTCCTATGACTGTACCTTCACGAGCCGCAGGCTTTTGCATATATTCATCTGTGTAGGCACAGCATAGGCTTCTGTGCTACTTGCTTTAAAATGCTCTACAGTAAACTGCACAACAGTAATCTTAAAGATTTGATTTAATAAAATCCTGTGATGGTTTCATTATGTATTTTTGGCAATTTCTGAAGTGCTGCATTTGCTGCTTATTTAGGATAGACTGTGGCAAATCTTGCACGCGGAGACTTGTACTTGGCAGCTGTTGTAGGAAATCAGCAGGACCCTCAGGGAGGAGGAGTTGGTGCTCGAGATTCCTTGGGGAGGTGGGTTACTCAGAGGGAATCAGAGCTCTGGGGTGTAAGCAGTTCTGTTTTCCTATCACTGTAGTTGTACTGTGCAAATTGACTTAGGCACAGCCTTTGGTGTGCAGTTCATCAGGATTCAGGGGTTTCTTCAGTCTGAGCCTACAGCAGCAGGTTTCCTGGAGGCTGGAGCACACTCTCCCAAAAACCTGATTCCTCACTTCACGAATACATCCAGCGAGGTTGTCACTAAAGCCAGCAGCAATAGAGCTTTGTAAGCATTGCTTTGTATGCAGTATTTCTTTTTAAGTTCTTGGATAAATTTCCTCCTAATGTATGATAAAAATACTGAGTTGAAGGTATCCAGCAGTGACAGTTCGTACTTGTGTTGCAGTTTTTGTGTCCAAACTCCACAGAAAGGCTTCTGGTGCTTCTTTCTGCATGACACGACAAAGCTGATTGCTGCTGACCATGATTTTGTTAGAACTCTCAGTCTTTATTTTATCCCTTACATATTTCTTTGTTTATTGAGAAGTGCTGGCTACCCAACCTGTGCCAGCTGTCCCCGAATCCCAAGGGAGTGTCCAGCAGCTGTGAGCAGCTGGAACAACTTGTTCTCGGGCCGGCCCTTTCCTTGGCGGTGCCTCTCCTGCACACCCTGGCCATGGTGGAGCAAGGTTGAGGTGGCTGAGGCAGATACCTCTGTAACCCAAGGAATTGCTGGGCTGTGCCCTTGCTATTTGCACTCTGGGCAGTGCTGAAGACCAACCATATCTGAGGATTTTCCTATTTTCCCAAGTTTATTGGCAGCTGTGAAGCAAGTCCCTTGGGACCTACTATATCCTTTTGTGTTGGTTTTTTTCCTGCCAAACTGTACATTAAATACGTAAGTACTGATATGGGTAGTGGAGAACAGAGCATGTATATGCATATGTCAGACATATTTTCCTACTATTTTTGGCAGTATGTTTTCTGTGCCTGAAATAACATTTTGTATAGCTATGTCTCCATTGCTGCCAATCAAACTTCTTTCCTTTTCTGTTCATAGGATCTTAGATTTTAAAGCTAGAAAGCAACCTTGGATCCTCTAGGCTGTTCTCTTGTATCACAACTGTCATGGAATTTCATCCAGTTATTTCTAACTTAGTTAAAATGGAACTAATCAAAATGCCTTTGGTTCTGTTTAAAGAATTCTAGATGATCTTTCTGCTTCCCTCTTTCTTGCCTTATTCTCTTTCACATTCAGTGAGTTTGTCCTCTGGTTGAAATTTTTGCTTTTTTATGTCACATCTTTTTTTGTCTCATTGTGGTTTCTCATTTAATATTAATGTCCCTCTGATTTTGTATACACTCTCCAATGGGGTTGTTTATGGATCAGGAGAAAGGTTTTATCCTTGTTCCCTAAAATAAACTCCCAACTGCTAATGCTGCTGCTCCCAGTAGTTAATGGCTGCTTGGCTGAAATACATGACTGTAGCTCTGCTTGATCACCTAATTGTGCTAAAAGTATACTAAGGAATTGGTATTTAGGGCATGTAAATGTTACCTTGAGATCCCAGGTAAAAAAAAAACCAAATTGACCTAAATGGGCAGTTCACGCTTCCAAGCCCTGTTATGAGGCTCTGCAAACAGGGACTGCTGAGTTAGTCATTCTGCCCTCCCGGAAAAACAAACAAACAAACAAACAAGCAAACAGAAAAACAGCTGCCAAGTGGGGTTATGCCGTGTGAATGCTGCCTGCAGCCCTGTCCCCAAACACGGGGCACGGTGGTTCTGTGGGGTACCAGTGCTCGGGCACAATTTTTGAAATTGCATATGCCGTGTAGTTATTGCAGTAATTCAGTGTCAAGTATCAGGTGTTTTCTGTACGTGGTACCTCCATCTGCCTCGGAGGGTAATGGGAACCCTGCTCTGGAATAAGATTTCTCCTCATTTTTGTTATAAGCAGAGCACTGACAGACATTTTTGAGCTGTATTCTTACTTACCTGAGTGAGTTCAAGTGCTTTTTTTTTCACTGCTTTCAGAAATATCAAACTTGGAGTAAACTGTACTTCCCATTCTGTGCTTTGTATGAGATGACCCAGCACTCAGGACACTCACTGATAGTCGGGCTCTGGCTGGAAGTGCCTGAACCATTATCACCGGTGTACTGGTGGAGGCAGGCACGGGGTGGGGAGCAGGGGCTGGGTGAGCCGGCAGCAAGCGGAGCCTCTGGGGAGCCAGGTCAGCAGCAGCCTGACATTGGGAATTCAGTTTTATAAGGACTTTCCCCCAAAAAGAGTCCGTGGAACTCAACACGTATGTCTGACTGTAGATGAATGCAGTCTGTTGTTGGCTGTGTGCATTAGACCCTCGTGATTTATATCATGTGAAAATACAGATTATAACTGATAGAAGGATGCAGCCCAGAGCCACAGAGTGGATGTTGCTGGAGTTCAGCAGCATCGGCTATAAAACTGTGGCCATTTGGGAAGAAACACATCTTGGTCTTCATTCTCCAAGACATGAGACTTTAGGCATGTGAATAATCTTGTCTGGACTGAAATGTTAGTAATTTTGGCCAAGGTTTTATTTTAATGCCACATTTTGTACAGGGAGATTGTACAAATAGTTTACTGTTACCAGGGAGCATAAGTACTACTGAACAGCTGCCGGAATCTTTGGGCTGTTCTAGTGGTTTTCCTTTTTTTTTTNACATGGACTATCAATTTCAGTCTGGACTGGAACCAGTGACCAGGTGGTGAAGTGCTCTGTGTCTGATAAACTGCTCCCCTGCCTCATTCGATCACCTGTGGAAATGTCTTTCAGTGTGACAGGCATTTACAGGTTAGAAAAAAGAAAACATTTGATTTCAGTTATTTTCAGTTACTGAGTTTTGCTAGGAATGGGAGTGGGATACCCAGGAAATGAATCCAAATGGATATTAAGGGCACTGACTTCTAATATTACCCAAGTGGGAACAAAAAAACATGCCAGTACATTGCTCGGTCTGTAATTATGTAACACTGTTCAGCTGATGTGTGGTTTTTTAAAAAGTACTGTTTTTTTGACAACGGTTTGATTCTCCATTTGCAGCTCAGGATGCTGGTGACTACAGTGGCAAAGCTGAAGCTCTTGCCTCTTGTAAATTTGTTGTGTAGGCTTAAAAATTATTATATATTAAGTTTTTTAAAAGTACATTTTTTCAGTGCACTCAACCATTGCGTATCTTGTTATTTCACTCAGGAGGCATTGAAAAGATTAATTCCCATACTGCTCTTTAGTCCTGATTCTCAGCTTCAGACCTGGCGGTGAATCTCACCAATTTCCTCACACTGGGTGCTGTCACAAGCTGCTGTGACCCTTTGGAACGACTGACTGGCATCTGCAGTGTGCAGCCAGGACTTCACTCTCTCAGAAAAGACTCCAGATCCAGAACTAAGTTTAGTCGAAGTGACCATAATGGTCAGGCATTTTCACAGGAACTTGAGAGACGTAAATAGTGCCATCTCAATAAAGTTGTCACAGGTCAATGCAGTTTTTGAATATAGCTAAATTCCACACTAAGCTGTCAAGAAGAGTTAACTGTGAAGTTTTGGAACATTTTCCTTAACACCCAGCCAGCCTGGTAAATTGTGAGATTGCATCTTTTTCCATTAAAACCGAAATAAAATTATGTTTACATTAAAAGTTTTGAAATTGTGAGTCACATACATAGCTAACAGTTCAAACCACAAGAGAAATAATCCAATTTGATTTTTTTCAAACCTTCATAATTTGGTGACCTAAACTTAAGATTTTGGGTGTTAACTTGTTATTTCTAGATTCTAAAAATGTCAAACCCTCAGGCTGATAATTTTACTCTTACTCTTTCTATGTGTACTTCAAGTGAGCTCATTCAAGAACAAACATGTTTCTAGAGTGTGCTGAAAGATACTTGAACCATTTTCATATCTGAACGCAACTCAATATCAATGAAATGTCATGTTTTAATACAGTTATCTTAGTTTAGTTTATGGTGCATTTTCAGAGGGAGTTCATGAAAGGCAGTAAGAGATATCTCCAATCCCTCGGTTGTTTCATACCAAAGAGTTGTCTGGGAGTTTGCCTTAAATTAGTTTATTCTCTGTGTATCAGTCGTGTCTGTGTTTCAAGTACTCTTAACATTTACATTTCAGGATTTTTAGATTTGGACTTCCTAATCCAAACCTTTCTTCTTAAAGCCCGTCCTGCAAAGGCTTTAAGCCTAATAGAAAATTTCATTTTAGCTATCATTTATCACTCCAAAGCCTTTGGGGAAAAATGTCACACCGCTTCCTTGCCAAGTACAGTAGCTTCATTGAAGAGGAAAAACTCCCTTGGGATGGTTATGAAATATATTTATTACTCTTAAAATGAACTTTTAAATGTTCCAGAGAGCTGCTGACAGGAATAAGTGTACTTCTTAGATACCTTGCCATCACCTGAAAAATACAGCATTCTCTGAGGCCTTCCCAAATTACAGAGATCTGTAAGATCTTGTGAGATCCACCACAGCAGAGGACTGGACTTTTTTGGACCCCCAGTTTGTGATCATACCTGAGGGAAGAGTTGGTGGCTGCATTCTTATGGGTGGTTGCCAGCCTTATGTGATAATTATTGCTAATCACTGAAATCTGCAGCACCACCTTTCCCCTGACGCATCAGTGGGAGAGTAGGGAAGTGTACCTTGCCCCACATAGCTAGTACACATCTCAGCACAGGGGTTATAAATAAAATAACAGGAATTGATGTGCAGCATCAGCCTTGTCTTTGCTCTCAGTGGTGGGTGTTCAACATCCCATTCCGCGCAGTCAGGTGGGCAGTGCTTGGCATGGCAGCACTGCTGGGAGTGCTTCCACAAGGGAGCATCCTTCAGCTCCCTGTTTTCAGGGTGGGTTTAAATTCATTTTGCATGCTTGCACATTCATAATGCATCTGTTTCCTTGTAAAACTGAGCTTCAGCTTTAGTCTCAGGCAGGGAACTCTATTGCAGTTGCCATTTCTTTTAACTAAGCCTCTCCTGTGGTGCAGCCCAAGCAGGGAGACCAAGCAGTTCTTGCTGTAATAGAAAAAATATCTTAATTTCTTCTGGTCATGTGCTAAATGGTCTCTGTTCTGGCAACAGCTCAGGCCCCTGTTTTGGAGAGATACCGTGCCCTCTGTGGTCTGAGCTGTATCTCATAGGAGGGCAGGAAAAACGAGGCTCAAGCAGATGCATTTGTTTAACCCAAGGCATCGCCGACAGTGTGGCGCAGACTTACAGGACACACTGACGTGATCTGTCTTTTCCTTAGGTATTTGTTTTCTGCTTCTAGTAGACACAGCATACAGTGGCTGGAGATTTTCACTGAGCCCTTTTGCAGCTGAGTTTGTCTTCTGAGGATCCACATGTTGGTAGTAGAGAAGGGAATTTCAGGTGCACTGCTGCTCACCTCGCCGCGCTGCGTTTCATCTGCCGTCACGCTCGCATCTCCCCGGGCGCCGAGGCTGGTGAGGAGTACAGCACAATCATCTGCAACTCCCTTTGTGCACTTCCTTTTCTTGAAAGCGCTCTGTGAAACTGAGCTGAAAAGCATCTATCAGAGAAAATAAATACTTCCAAGTGCCTTCTGAGCATATAATCAACCTATGTAATATTATGACTGTATTAATGATGCCTGCTCCTTTCAATTATTTGTGATAATCATTGGTTTCTTTGATTTTGTTTTTAATGTGTTTCCTAGAATAACTCTCCACCTGATTGAGATCTCTAATGGTTGTCGCATTGCAAATAACCTTAAAATACTGGGTAGGCCTGATCTAATAGAGGGCATTGGAGAGTAGGCACATGGCTGTGTCTCTGCTGTGGGAGTTTTCAAAGGATCTGCGGTTCCTCCAGACTTTTAAAGTGATTATACTGTGTCATACTTATGAATGGGGTGCAAAGGCTTCTGCGGGGGGAAGGGGTCTGCTTCCTTAATGAGTATGTTTTCAAAGAAAAATTACATTTCCTTGTCACATGAAAGAAAGTAATGTGTACACAAATGCTAGCCATTATTTGGGAAATGGCTCAGGCTCAAAAATTCTGGCTGGAAACCATTAGGAAGAAAAACGTTCTCCACCATCAATTAATGCATTATTTTTCTTTTCCTTTCATGTTACTAAGCAGGCCAAGAGATAAGGGGCCAGCTGTAATCCATCTTGTCAGATGAGTTAAGTCACTTCGTGTTATACTGGTCATCTGGAAAAAGAAAACTCCATTTCTCTCTAAGCTTGATTTTTAGATCATATTTTTCAAATTATCGTTGCTTTTACCTAATATTCCTGTATTCTACATGTACTGATTGAGTGTTCTGATCCAAAAATATATAATACAGTGCTGCCTTTTGTTAATACACGTTTAGTGTGATACTTAAAACCAGCAATGTAGATTCTGGTAATTAATTGCCCTCTGTGTCTTGAGAGCTGCATCTTCATCACTGACTGTAATTACAGAGGATGCGATTCACAGGGACAGTTTGAGGTGCTGGTGCACTCAGCTAGGGCACACATCACGTTTTGCCACCTCCAGCAGAAGGGCTGAACAAAGGCTTTGGGAAACGATGATAAGACTTGGCAGTAACACCTTCAACTTTTGCATCTCCTCTGGCAGAGCCCAGAACACCTCAGTGCCTGTCCTGCAGCCTGAGTCTGCCCAGTCACACTGCTAGCAGTACTGGAGCTGCCCAGCTGTAGTGCTGGTTGTTCCCTAACTGTCTGTAGTACCACTGGTGCTCAGGTCCAAAGGGAGGGCTGAATGTGAGCTATGCATCTTCATCTGCTGTACCAGAGATCCCTGGGTGTGTGGCTTCCCCCTCTGTTCTTCACTCCAGGTGCTAAGGCAAGTGATGGCAGAAGTTAGTGTTAAAACCAGTCTTCTCCACTGTCAGCTTTTGCAGGCAACCCTGACCATGTGTGACAGACCTAGGAGCAATACAGGTTTGAGTCCTGTGAGCTCCATAGCATGGAGTGTTGGCTAGTGAAGGTAATAACGCCCTCAGATCACTTGTCCTGCCCTCTTAACATTGATATTTTATTGAAATAATAGAATCAAATCCAGTAGCACTTGTCTGATTTCTCTTACGTTTGGCAGATTTTTTTGGGGGCAAGAAAAGATCTTGATTTGTCATTTTAAAGAGTTACAATGTAGGCATTTTTGAATGCCTTTGCTGAAGTGCTGTCCCCCAGCCCAGTGCAGCTGTAGAAGGCGCTGGTATTTAGAGCCTGTGTTATGCACTCATACAGTCCATTTTAAATAGTGTTTTGCCTCTGTTTCACCCAGATTTGTATACTAACTAACACAAACAGAACACATCTCCCAGAGTTAAACTCATTGGGTTTTTTACACTACCAAGTTGATGACAGATACTTTTGCCTGGACCCCAGGTGATCCCTCACCAGTGTTACGGTGCATTGTCTCTGCTGGAAATGCTGACAGTATCCATAGTCAGAGGAGAACTAACTCGTGGGGAGCAGGTACCGCGGAGCTGGTTCCGCTGTCCAAGGGCTGCACATGAGACTGGTAAAGACACCTAAATGTAAAGGAGCTGGAGCTGCAAGGCTGCACACCCTGCGTGGTGCTGGGATTTGTCTGTGCAGGGAGAGGCTGTGGCTGCCCTGGCAGCGGGGCCAGCTGGCACAGCAGAGCCCCGGCCATCCCTGCTGAGCCTCACGCTCCAAAACAGGCTGGTCACATCCCAGCTGATGGATGGCCAGGGACTGGCTTGGGAGAGCACTGCCTGGTTTGGGGCCAGGTGCTGCCGGGGGCCCTCTCCCACCGTGAGAGGGCAGACCATCAGGTTCCTTCTCCCGGGAGCAGTCCCTGGCACTTCTTAATGTGCTGGGATAGATGGAGCCTGTGATCCTCCAAGAGTGATTTTATTAATATGAATCTTACGTAGGAGGACAGCTCTCATTTATGAAATAGGTTCAGTCTTGTGTGGGAAGCTGAGGAGAGGAGGAAGATGAGAAAAGGAATTTAACCCCTCGATTGCTGACGAGCTTTCTTGATTTAAAGAGGAGATTGAATAAGCTATTGCTGTGTAACATCAGGGAAAGTTTGCATAGGTCATGTATTGGCTGGGACACGTGGCTCTGTTCTGCTGCCTCTGAAGTAGATGTTCAGCAGTTTTTTTGGTACTTTGTAGTCTGGAAAGAAATGCACTTTGTCCTTCTGTCTGACCATATTTTTTCAACCGAAATTTCAAATTTAAGGTTGAAAATTATTCTTCCTTTTGTGTCAAAGATGCTTTTATTTTTATTTGGTTTGACTTTATTATCCCACAGACATAGGGTGGGTGGACACAGCCTGTTGCAGTGTTGTGGTTTAGACAAAGATACCTCCATGTTTCTCCAACACTGAAACTGTCATGTGCAACTCTGAAAGTGGAAATATATTAAGGACTATTTATGTGGTTGATGAGTAATTGAAAAAGATAGAGACAAACTCTACCCGGCACCTCTGCCCAGTAACATGGGAACTCATATTCCATTTGCTTTACGTGGCCTTTATGGTATCAATTTTTAAGAATAAGTTAAATAAAAAACCTGTTCTGTTTGCTTTTAGATGCATGGTCAGGGTGTCTAAAAGCAAACATAGAATCAAGAGCAGACTTAGTAGTCTTGTTCCCATCTGCAAAGTATTTTAGCTATTTCTGTGTTTCATTTCAGTCTAAACAATTACATAACTTTATTAATATCTACAGACTTGCTTGACAGTCCTGACACTATAATATAATGGAGTTATATTGTTTATTATTGGGTTTTGAAGTGGTGAGCTTTTTCTCATATTTATTTGTGTGTGTGTGTGCGTGTGTGTGTGTGTGTGTGTGTCAGTCATTTGCTGAATGCCTTCATTCCTCTTTTTATCCCTCTTCATTGATTGTACAAATTATATCTAAGGTTGTATAATCCTCTTGTTGTGGTGAACCCATTTTGGTATGTTCCTCTCTTTGTCTTCTGTCATCTTCAGTTGTCTGAAACAAGAGACCACAGCCAGTGTGTGTTTCTATCCCACACACTCCGTGGATGAGATGTGGGCAAGGAATCTTCCTCAGCAGAAACTCATTTTGTACAGAAGCAGGATGACTTCTTAGCAGATGCAGTTAATGATGCTATTCATTTTAATTCTGTTTCAGAACAAATATAGTGTGGTTTAATCTGTGGCTGGCAGGTTTCTTCTTTTGTAAATCACATCTTCTGAGGCTATTTACATGAGATTTTCTTTTTTTTTTTCCCCTCTCATCATCTATTTTTGGCTACAATCTGGAGAAAAAAAAATCTCCATCAAATAGATAATACCTCCCCCAACAGCTTCCCAGGGCTAAATTGAAGAAGAGAAAAATAGAAAGCTCTGCAGAACTGAAAACCATCAGAACAAGACAGTCCTGGAAGTTTAGTTTCCTGCCTTGGAGGATACTTTCTTTGCATTTTGCAGTTGTGCATTTCTTGTACTACTCCTTTGCAGTGTTTCCTAAAGATTTCTTAATATGTGACTGTGGGGCTAGAAAGAGTAATTGGTAGTACATCCAAACAAATTTGTTAAGCTGGCAATGTTAAATGGATTTCTTGGTTTAGGTTTTTGTGGTTTTCTGTTTGTTTTGTTTTAAACTAGAAAAGGGAAAAAATTCAAACAGTTATATTTAATTCAAAGAGTAATATATATCTAGTAGAGATTGTAGTTGAATTACTTTTCATATGGTGGGGAGAAGAATGTGCCAGATTATTTTATATTTCACAGAAAACATTGTTACATGAGTGTTATGTATTTCATCTCAAATTTCTGCCAGATAAGTGCCAAAATATTGTAACAAAGCAACTTAATAAATATCCTTCCAATATTAAAAAGCAAAATCAACCTTTCATGTTTTTGTGTGAATGTTCCAAAACATCATATTTAGTGCTGTTAATTTATGCTCTGAGAAAAATACAGTTTTTTTGTTCAGTCTACAAGTGTGAAGGTTAACAGTAATCCTTACCAATTCAGGACATTGGCCATTTTGAGGGCAAGTTGCTGATCCTGAGCAATATATGATGTAATCAGTGTAAAGAAAATTTCTATTCTTGTGCAATATATGTCAGTCAAAAGATTTCCAAATTTTGAAGACCTTGCAAATTGATGTGTGACTGTTTTAATCAGGAGCATGCCAACCTCACCTGTCTCTTGGGCATCCCAACATCACAGATTCTGAACAGGGTGATTTTTGTGGTTGCTTATCCATTTTTGAAGTGAGTTAGAAAAGAAGTGTGCAGGTTAGAAATATCAGCAAAGCATTCCTCTGAAAATCAGAGGAATAAAAGGAATCATTCTGGCAGAATTAGCTCTTTTCCAATGTATCTTGAAACCACTGGATTGGCCCTGAAATGTTTTCTTCTGAGAAGACAAACTCATTTTGTTTGTCTCATCTGTAGTGTTAAAAATCCGTTTTAGGCATTGGCGTGGAGCAAACTTCTGTGGAGAGATTTCTGTCGAGAAGAGGAAACCACTGTGGTTAATTGTGGTGCTGGCACAGGCTGCCTCGTTAGCAGCAGCCAGTGGATGTGAAAGGTTTTCCATTGGCGTGTGGAGCTGCTCTGCAGCCGTCCTCAGGCCCCACAGTAATGACTTCCACAGGTAATGGCAATAACATGCTTTGTGATCCAGTTTCTTTCATGAACACATTATGAAACAGTCTCAAAGTAGTAGCACTGCATTTTTGGCATACTGGCATCATTTTGAAGTGGTGTGGTAGGTGCATTACCCATAACAGAACGGCCTGTAAAACCTGTATGTGTATCTGTTGAGCAGAGTGGGATTCTCTTGGAAATCCTACCTACAAACCTGAAATAAAACAGAAAACTTCACTAGAGAAAAACGGCAATATCACTATTTTCTGCTGTTCACATAGATACTAAATGGAAGCAGTTAGAGTCAGAGTTACTTCAAGGAGTAATTAAAACAAAAAAAAGGACTGCTTAAAAAAAAAAAAGGAGTAAAGTTGGATGAGGTCAGAAAATAAACAAGTTCTTGTTAATGATTTACAGTGGAAGGAACCATGATATGAAAAAGTCATTTTTTTTCAAATCAGCTTTCAGTGGAGAGATAATGGTGATAAGGGTGTGATATAATGAGTGTTACCAGGATGATGGGAGAGTCTGTCTGGCCCTGGGAATGGGATGGTGCTGCCTTTGTATTTGGGAGCGTGATTTGCTGCAGGATGCTGGGGCAGGGCAGGAGGCACTGCTGTCTGCAAAGTGCAAAATCATGAAAAGAGGTTCAGGATTGTGATAAAAATATTCCAGTTGAATCTTTCAGTGTTGTTTGAGTAAAGATAACTCCTGTATGAGAGCTGAAGCCTTTCAGGCTGACCTACTGCTCTGCTGCTCTGTGCCTGCAACAAAAAGTCCTGGATGTTGATTCTGAGGGGTGGTTATTAAAATTGTACTGCTGAGGCCTAGATGCTGCTCAGTATGACAACTCCATGCCTTTAGTAGTTTTGTGATACTGTTTTTTTCTGAATTAAGGTATTTTCAGATGTGAAGTCACATTTCTTTAGACTCATGTGTGCTGCATGGGGCAGTGTTGGTGGAGAGGCTGATTTTCTTATTTTTTATTTTTCTCTCTCCCAGATAGAAGAAATACAGAATTATTTTATTTTTACCGAAAAAAAATGATATTCACTTACTCTTAAAGCCTAAGGGTAAAAAGAAAATCAAATGTTTTGGGAACTGGCAAGACGCATTTCAACAATAGCTTCCTTTGTCTTGTTTTCATATATGATGTTTGGACTTCTTTTTTTTTTCTTCCATGGTGCATAGTTCCCTTTCCTCCTTTGTGTACAGATTTCTCTGGTAATTACGAGAGCTTGTCTGTTTGAATTTGTCACATTTTTGGCAGCCGATGTTCATCTGCAGACACTGTTTCTGTAAAGGAACGGCGTACATGAAGCATGAGGAGGGGACTAAAGCTCTTTTGCTTCTGAGCAAGCTTCTAAACCCAGACCCAGACACCAAATAGAGCAGGACAGGCATCCCCAGCTGCTTGTGGACACTGCTCCTGTATCCGTGAATTGCTGTGTTACTGTTGTGTTTCCTCTTTAATGTAAATGAGACCATATACAAATAACAGATGCTCAGTGATCCAGCGATCAAACCCCATTCTTCAAAAGCATCCTCCTCCAAACCTTCCCCATCACTTCACCCCAGGCTTTGTTCATGCCTTCAAACTGGTTTAGAACAGAAGCAAAACACACACACACACGGACATGCACGCCCCACATTAAAAATATAAAGGGAAAATAGCAACCACTCAGGCTGCCAAGAGAAACCTTTGCAGAGATGTGCTGGAATAGGTGTCTCTGCCTGCTCTCTGACTGCTGGGCGTCACCAGGGAGAGAGGGAGGGAGAGGGAGACTCCTTTCTCTCCCACAGATACTTAATTAGAGGTTCAATCTCCAGCCCAGTGCCGAGCATTCCCATCTCTGTATGAAGTCTGGGCAGACTTCTGCTTGCAAGGCATCCCGGGATGCAGTGTGTGAAGGGCAGTGGTACTCTGCTGTAGCTCATTTAATCTTTCTCCTCCTTTAGTTTCAATTCAATTTTGGAATTAATTAA